>JASDQU010322892.1:0-13020 GCA_032191745.1 Picea mariana | reverse complement strand
TAAAAGATGGAGGGCTAGTCTCTGAGGATGTAAGAGGCTAACCCATCGAGATACTGAACAGGTCTACTGGCAGCAGGTACCGGCTTGTGGTATGACTAGGTAAACCCACCAGAGTACTGAACAGGCTTGCTGGCAGCGGGGAATTCTACCTAGCGAGGATGGTAATCTGAAAAAAAATAAATAATAAATTTAAAACTTGTCCTGATGTACGACATTACTTACAGACAAAGATGACATGAAGTATGCATGGTTAATCTAAGGTTAATGAACTCCATAAACTTTCCATTAGGAAATAACTCTAAGACTATCTTGAAAATGTCTTGCCTACCTCTTCTTATCTATATATAGGATCTCTTATCCTATAGGTGGGGCCATCTTCTAACTGTCTCATCAAACCAATTTGTGAAATTTATCTTTACACTTGACATACTATAAATATTCGTCTATTGGGGAAACTGACTGGTTTCCTATACTTTTGATTGTGAGGTGTCACAATACTTAGGTGTGGGGGAGGGGCTCATGAGCTGACAAATGATCATTGCCTGGAGAAATAAATCTTTGCAAGAATTTTTGTATTATTTCCATGATACAGGTTATTACATTAATAGTCATTTTATTTTTGAAGTGTTAAACTCCTGTGTGCTATAAATTGTTGAACATATACTTAACAAACCACTCTATCAGTATTTTTTTTCGTTACAAGCTATACATTGTTGGTTTGACATTACATGTCTTATGCTCGTTGTAAGATGTTCATTGTAGGGTTTTGTCATTACATGTCCTATGCAAATGGATTGAGTGATCATGGTGGAAAAATCAACAACAATGGAGCATTTTGTCTCTGCTCTTAACCATTATGATTGTCAAAAACATTTCAATATTGCAGGCTATCCATTACAGGCGGTAAAAATGTATTTAACACAGAGTTGTCATATGAAGTGTCGTATGAGGTGCCGAACGAAGTGCCATATGCATTTACACACCAGTAACTGTCCACAATTCTAGGTAACCAGGAATCAATGACACTAAATTAAATTGGTTGCAGGCAATTAAGAGTGAGGATGCAAACTTTAGAAATGTTCATGATCAAATGTCCAAGTCAAAAGACTTGGACATCGATCTAACTACGCATCATTACATTTGCCCCCCAAGACGAGATTTCAAATTTTAAATTTTCCACACATGGCAGCTCATGCGCACATGTGTGCAACCAACTCCACCATAGGCACATTCAAATTCGGGCTGGGTAACCTATTATCCCAATTCACCTTGCCATTTGCCTTGCCCTGTGTTAAGAAATCTCACTCAACCTCTGCCATTTCTTCCCTTGTTCAAATCGTGTTCAACCTATGCTCAATTCGTGCCATCTCTTGGCCTGGTCCCACCCTTTCCTGGTGAATTTATCCTCTGCCACAATGCCCAAGAAGTATGAACCCTCTTCCTATATAGATCTTTTTGCCATTCCCAAATTTTCACAATGAAGAGAGGTATTTTTGCATGCAGGCTGGGGGCCATTTTTGTCTAACTTGCAGGGCCACGATGATGGCATCTACATGAAATTTTCCCTCAGTTTCGATGGGAAGACAACGCACGTGGGGTCTCTTTCCTTTGGGGTCTTAGAAGAGTCCATTGCTGTAGCCACGAAGCTTCCAAGAATGGGAGATAGATGGTTCAAAAACCACCAGATGTTGCGTTCAAGCTATAACAGGGTTTTTAAGCCCGAATTCCATAACATTTCAGGATCAAAAAGATATTATAAGGAATGGATAAATGAGGAATTTATCAACCCTCTCATCGTCATCACTAGGTTGATCACATGCGAAGGTAGATATTCCACTTTCAAAGCCAGTCATTTCAGATTGCTAGCTCATTTTCAGTTCAACAAGCCTTTGAATTTTCCCTTCTACTTTCTAAAGATCTTGGAGAAAATGTCCTCTCAAGTGAGGAAAAATGTAACTAACCCCCACGACAGCCTCTTTCACCATGGCTTAATCAAACTCCTTGTTGTATATGAATTAGAGAAACAGGGGAAAACTTGGGATGCATTTATCTATCAATTTGCAAACCCTCACTTGACAATTAAGACCAACAAAAAGCCACTTAGCCTAAGAACTATCTCTCCATCCAAGCCCCTCTCTCCAAGAACTTCAAACCCCCTTGCACAAACCATCTCTTTACCGGAACAATACAAAAATCTTGTTGACATCCCTACTTTCTCACTGAGTAAAAATACCAAGAGTAAAGATCAGAATAAGCCTATTGATAACCCCCCGATGCCTTCAATCTCTTTTGATCCCACACATAAAACTCTCAAATAAGTGATTTAGCAAGACTTTCCCATCATTCCCACAAATAGGAGGGGAGCCAATCTATTTGGTAAAGGACCCTTTCGAAAGAGTACCCAAAGCACAAGAACAAAACCTTATGCAAAACCCCTGCCTGCTTCGGATCCTTTCCAAGTGTCCTCTGATATTGAGAGCCCTCACAAGAGACTTAGGAAAGTTTATGTGGATGGATTAGAGCCACAAAGAAAGACAAAATCAAAACCTACCTCTCCTTATCAATCCCCTATCACTCCTAATTCACCCATGCCTACTCTAGATCCTAAGAATGATAGATTGTCCACATCCCTCAAAGGATCTAAGTCTTCCTCTGTGATCATTGATTCTACCCCAGCCATTAAGAAGCTACAAAAACATAATTATCATCTCCTCCAACAGTTGGAAGAAAGGAAGACAATGGACACACACCTTCATCATGATAATGTATTCCTCCAAGCAAAGGTAAACTCCCTTCAACGGTTGGTTGATGAGATGACCAAATCCAACTACAGCCTCAAAGCACAACTAAAGCAACATAAGAGGCATATAGAAAAGTATTCACAGCAATAAAGAGAAACTTCCAAAGCTGATCCTCCTCAGCAAGCTTAGTCATGAGGGGTAATTTATTTTTGTTTGCAGTGGGACCTGCAAAATCATAAGTGTGGGGGTAATGTTGGGCCCGAGGTATGATCAATTTTATGATAGTAATTAGATACTTTGTCGAATGTACATATGTGTTTTTCATGTTTTGGAGAAGCTTTTTAAAGAATTTTGTGCCAAAACGTTATGATCCACACCAGGTATGTATAATTCATGTTTTATGTTAATCTTGAGTATAATTCATCACATTTTTATATTTCCAAGGATCTAATTCACGTTTTTTAGTTTTACAAGGCAAAATCACATCACGTTTCTTCTTCCGACACTCATTCCATCACTCCATCTAGTACTCGATCCAGTACCCAGTCCGACACTCCGTCCAACACCTCGTCTTGCACAAAAATGATGGGAAATTTGGCGGTTATAGTATTGGCAGTCAGTGATGGGAGAATCAAAAACATTGGTTTTTCTCGTGCTTGCCCCCTTCAGCTACTGAACGTTTGACAACTCTGTTTGGGTTGTTGAGTAGGGTGATTAATGGCTTGTTCCATTTCGGCAGTTAGGGCATCATTAAAGTAATTTTTTATTTTTATAAGTGGTTTGACCCTCCAGTGGTCAACAAATTGGTCTGTAAAACTTATAAATACCATTGTGGTGGTCATACAATAGTTAAGCAATAGAAGAAGTAGAGGATTAGAGACAAATACAATTTTCCTCTATTTTCAATTGCCGGAATTATATAAGATTGAGTTTTTCAAGTTTTAATGGTCGTTGAGATCGTGGTGTGGATTTGAGAAGTGACAAAGACTTGCTGGGGGGCCCACCAATAGTCTGGTAACTATTCTATGAGTTATTTATGCATTTCATAGCTTAGATGTCTTTTATCTCATTTCATGTACATGCATTGTTATTTTTCCTTTGTTATATAATTTGTTGTTGTAGCTTAGTTTTTTAGTTCTTTTGCAGGTTAGTATGAAGGCTTTTGTTAATATGCATTGATTTTGTAGTTAGTAGGAACGAGTTTGCAAACTCATACACTAACCTCGTGTGAGATTAAATATTAGATTGTATCTTATTTATTCTTTTAAAATCAAGTTTAAAACAGAGTTTGGAACAGAGTAGAACATAGTTTTAGTTTATGTTTTCTTTAACGAGGCTTCAGTGGATGGATAGGTTTAGTTTCATTTTTTATTTGTAGATTGCCTATACAATTGTTATTTAGATTTTTCTTAACTATTTGTTGATTAATTTGTTCATTAGTTTATTTGCTATATGCTAGAATCATGTTTTAATTTCTGTTTATATGCATTTTTCTTTCTGCAATTTGAATTGTTAAAATAGATATAGCATAGTTTTATTTTATGTGATTTCTTTCCTAGAATTAGATTGCAATTCCAATTCTTAGTTAATGATTGAATTTAGTTATGAGTTTTGTTTACATAAAATAGAGTACAATTATAATCTCATTATATTGTTGATGGTTAATGCATGAGTAATAATCACATGAATTTGCATGGTAATTAACATTGTTTCCGTAATGGCTAAGTTCTCACTGGATTGCTTAATCCAAACCTTTCACTTTGCTATTGAAATCAATATTGAGATTATACCTCTTGAATTATCTTTCGTTGTCAAATGCCATCGAGATATTATAAGACAGCGGAGACATTCACACAACCACCAACACTATATTTGAGTTTTTATAGGTTAAAAGATAGTTTCTTGCTTTCATAGATCAGAAAATAGTTTTCTTGCTGTTGTAGGATAGAGAGTCTTTTTCTTTGGTAGATTAAAGAGCAATTTGCTTATCATATATTAAAGGTTATTTGTTAGTTCTTCCTTCTTTCAATTAAATAGATTTCCTTTTATGAATTAGAGATAGTTGTATTAAGAATAGACTTCACTTGTCTCTTAGTTAGTTGTTTATTGAGTAGTCTTAATTAGTTTACTTGCTATAGAAGTTATCCTAGGGTAGTTAACTATTTACTTTCTTTAAAAGGTTAAATTGCTTACTTGTCTATTCTTGCTTTGATAGTATAGTTTCTTGTTCATTTACTTGCTTTCACAGGATAGTTGTTTATTGAATTTAAGTAGACTAGCTAAAGTAGCTTGTTGTTGCTATTTGTTTATTGTTATTCTTAATTAGTTTTCTTTTGCTTATTGTTATGATTGAACTAGTTTGCTTCAAGTAGGGTTTTGATTTGTTTACCTAGAACTATCCATCAATCCTTGGTCCAAAAGTACTTAGGTTACATAGTTTAAAGTTGTTTAATAGGTTTTTCTCATTAGAGAGATTTGCTTGAATAGATTATCCCTTATATAGCCACTTCCTTAGTTAGACTATACTACTACCAACCTTTCTACCTTGGCATGTATTTTTCTACAAATCTAAGTTTACTTACCCCGGGTTGACAATTTAATTGAGGGTTTTTAGTGTGTTTTTAGTGCATATATAACACCCATCAGAGAGCATGCTAAAAAAAAACTATTTTCACACAAGAAAACAATTTCACTTCTCAATGACAACAAGGGTTAGATCTCAGTTAACTTACTTGCAAAATGTACATTTTTCCTATCTGTTTCTTATTTTCTGAGATCGCACAAGGCATGGGGAAAAGAGAATATGAAGATCTAAAAGAGTCGCAACCCAAAAACAAACAATATAAAACCCAAATAAAACCGAAATAATACTCTGCAAAAATTTAAAAGGGCGTATTCAGGCTTTATATCTCTAGATCTAGCTGAAATGGTTGTATCTTGGGAAAACATAAACCTTTTCAAGTGAAATGAAAAGCATTCCTATCTAAAACGAGTGTTCCAAACGCAATGGAATAGTCCTCTCAGCCTAGAAATGTATGTAAATGACAGAAAATGAATATGAGACAACTCAGCTTCACGATCGCGATCTACAATAGGATCGAGTCTTCAAACAAGCTTTGATACCATGTTTGACAACACATTTATTCCAACAGAGGATGAACACCTTTAGTAACCACTCACACAACCAGATCAAAGATCAATACACTGATTTTTTGACATGGTAAAACCCCTGTGGGGAAACATCCAAAACCCCAGCCAATGCAACCACATGGAGCAGTTAATTAATGAAAAATAAAGAGATTACAAAGATATTTTACAAGAGAGTTTCTCACAATTAATTATTGGAAAATGACCCTCCATGCTATTTAAATAGATATCATGGACCAATTGGGGGCTAAGCCACAGATCAATGGTTGTTAAGATCAAGGAGAATATGAACCATCAGATCACTCTATGTCGGGAACATATTGTGCCCGTCAGATTTCCTAACTACAAATTCATACTAATGCATACCAAAGAAACACACTAAGAAACACACTTTTACCTAATGACACATTAGACCAAGTAGATATTAACTAACTCGTAAGTGTCTAAATATCCTAACACTATCGATTTTTAGGTTGCTACTGAACATTAATCCCCTCTGTTAGGCTCTCTAATTTCCCACTCCTATTTGTTATGCTCTATTATGGAACAAAATACAATAACATATGATGGAACCCCTTCTCTTCCTAGCGACCCAATATTTAACATAGCCTGATGGCCATATAGGGTTAGGGTATTGAATTCCTCAAACCTCAATTAATGAATAGGTTTGGACATTCTAGAGTTTTTTAGAAAATTCACTATGTGGCTAGCCTCACACATTCACGTAATGGGGGATGACGTGGCATCCACTCACACAATGGTGATCAATACGACATGTCAACTTGTGGGAGGCATAAATTTCACATACGAACTTTAATTGAGGTAATTCTTTCACTATTGGAAAGGTTTCAGTGTGTATAATATATAATATTTCTCCATAGTAAAGTTTTGACATTAAAAATTTATTGTTTGATGCCTCAAAATATCTCCTAAATATTTCACATAATTGTTTGGACCCAAATTTCCAAATTTGGACCAACCGCCAAAATGTCCCTACAAATAATTTCCTCCAATTTTCCCACCTAGAAATATGACAAATAATATAATGATTCAATCATGATCAGACCTCCCCATTTAAGGAGTCTTTTGGTCCTCAAAATATTTATTGAATGAAGTGACGAAATTTTTCCTCTAACTTCTCCCTCGAGTACCACTTTTCTTTGCTTGGAAGTTGTCCTTTCAACCCAATCTGCCAAAGGTCATGTTGCCCCTATGTTGTATTTTTGGACCTCTTTCACATAAATGTATCCTCTTCCAAATATACCTAATCATTTGGTGCTAAATCCTCTATGGAAGGTAGGAACTACTCCTCCTTCTAATCCAACATGGAAGGCTCATAGAGTTTGAGATTCTCCACATTCATTACTGAGTAAATGTGAATGTATCAGGATAGACTGAGTCTATAGGAATTATCTCCCACCTTTTCCACTACCTCAAAAGGACCATATTATAGAGCCTTGATCTTCTTACTAGGACAACGTAGTCTTTCCTTATTCAGTTATAACAATACTATGTCTCCCACTCTAAAAGTTCTCTCTATTTTGTGTTAGTCACGTCTATCCTTTTACTTTTCCTTTGACTTCTTCATCTTCTCTTGTACCTGCAAATGGATCTACCTGATCTTCTCAACAATTTTTTCTTCTTTTAATGTATTTTGTGAGGTCCTCCCTCAATATTCCTTGCTATCCATATACAACATCCAAGGGTGAAGGTGGCAAGTATCCAAAACAAGTTTCAAAATGTGACTTACCAATAGAAGTGTGGACTACTCTGTTATAAGACTATTGTATATAGATAATATTTTCATCGCAGGTATTCATATGTTTATTATTGTAACCCCTCAAAAGGTTGGCCAAAGTCCCAATTACTACTTCTATTTTCCCATCTATCTATGGATGGAATGTTGTAGACCTCTTAAGCTTAGTGTTCATATTCTCCCACAATGTAGTCCACAAGACAGTGAGAAATCTGGTGTCCTTGTCTAAGATGATGCTCCTCGACATCCCAAAGTGCACCTACACACTAGCAAATTTGGGTCATTTTGCGACGACTATTTTGATGCTCTTGCGACATTATGTCGTGGATATTGCGACGAATCTTGAGTCTCTCAAATGTCTTATCATGGAATGTGGAAATTTTGACGAACTTGAATTAATGTCAAAAGAGAGACAACCTTAGGGAACTTCTCACAATTGCGACAAAAAAAGAAATATCGTCGCCAATACGACAATATAGGCAAAATAAGTGAAACCAACTGTTCATTACAATTGCGATGACAATTTTCATGGTCTATATAGAGAATTCGTCGCAGGCTTTTTTACTGTCGTCGAAATTGCGACAACAAATTTTCTTGGTTTATATAGCAAATTTTTCGCTAGATTTTTAATTACCATCGCAATTGCGACGACAACTTTTCTTGGTTTATATAAAAAATTTGTTGCAGGATTTTTATGGCCGTCGCAATTGCGACACCAACTTTCCTTGGTTTATATAGAAAATTTGTCGTAGGATTATTATTGTTGTCGAAATTGCGATGACAACTTTTCTTGGTTTATATAGAAAATTCATCGCGGGATTATTATTGTCATCAAAATTGTGATGACAAATTTTCTTGGTTTATATAGCAAATTCGTCCCAGGATTATTATTGTCGTTGAAATTGCGACGACAACTTTTCTTGGTTTATATAGCAAATTCGTGGTAGGATTATTATTGTCGTCGAAATTGCGACGACAAATTTTCTTGATTTATATAGCAAATTCGTCGCAGAATTTCGGTTTTGCGTCAAAATTGCGACGAAAAATATTTATTTAAAAAAAAAGTTAAAAATTATTTTAGGGCAAAATAAATAAAATTTTATTTTAGAGAAATATTGTGGGAATTAATGCTAAATTGAAAGTTAGCATTAATCCATTTTAATCCATCATGGGATCAAATATGCACTTGAAAGTTTTTTTAAGCTAATATATGGTAATAGTGTGCCTCGGGAAGAGGCCAAATAAAACCTCCAAATGAAAACTTTAGCCTAAAAACCAAAAGTGACTTGGAAATTTGCATGAAACTATTAAAACTTTGCTTAAGTTGTTTGGTTTCCGTACCATAATAATACAACCATGAAAAATCGATTACTATAAGTCCCTGTAGCCCAAAGGGCAGGGACTAATAAAATAAAACAATCCTTGGAGAATACAAGTGAAAACTGAGGGGATATTATAGCTATAGGTAAGCATGAATGTATGAGTTCATAAAAATAATGATGTTTCAAGGAACACAGTTCTAACACAATAGATTGCGTACATGATTTACTACAAAAGGTTTTCATAATTGTAGGAGGGAATTGAACATTATTTTTAGTATGTTCCTAAACATTAATAGAAAGCAATTTCATCCTTTATTATGTTCCTAAACATTAATAGAAAACAATTTCATCCTTTATTGATTTTCTCATTTTTTGGTATTCAAAATCTATGGGAGAATTATATTGACACTAGAAACATCATTTGGTAAGCTAATTGTATGCTCTCAATATTGAAGGTATATATTCTCTTTATGTATATCTATGTGCATAAGTGTATTTAGTACTAAAATAATGTTTTACAAGACAATTCATGAATGCTACATTAACACGCATTTTCTATAAGATCCTAAAATATTCATGCTCCAGTACCAAAGGGAGATAAATGTACAATTCATGAATGCTACATTAACATGCATTTTCTATAAGATACTAAAATATTCATCCTCCAGTACCAAAGGGAAATAAGTACCAAAGGTAAATAAATGTAATGAATGTTCACTAAACTACTTCTCTCAACAAATAACTATGATAATCCTCCAAAGAAACCATATTTCCATATGCATTCAATATGTTGATTAAGTTGATTCCATAAAATTGGTAGCAAGTAGCATTAACATGGAGCTTTCCTATTTCTCATTGCATGGACTACACTTTAGGGAATTAACTTGGTGGTAGCTTGGACTTAACCATGAGGTTTTTGGTTTCTTGTTTATCATTTCTTTGTTCAAGAGTTTATCATGTAATTACAATAATGATCTAAGGAAACCACCATTCTAGAATAAAAATCACAATTGACAAGTTATGTTAGCTATAAGTAACCATGAATGTATGTGTGCAAAATAATAATGATATCGTTGAGTGGAACATAGTTTTGGAACAACATATTTTGTACAATATTTGCTACACAAGGCTTTCATAATTTTAGGTGGCAATTGCATATTATCATTACGATATTAATAACTATCAATAGAAAACAATGGCATTATTTATATACGTATCCCTCTTTCGATACTAAAAGTTTATCTATGACAAATATCTCTTGAAATTAGCTCTAACATTTCATAATCTAATTGTACACCTACTATAATGAAGCTATATATTTTGTTTATGTATATTTGTATTCTAACATGTTTATTTATGAGAATATCCAACCATGCTACAATAACATGGGTTTTCTACAAGAGATTTATATCTTCACTTTCAAGTAAGTAGAAGGCAATAAGTATATGATGATCTACTAAAATACTTATATCACACAAATAAAAAGAAGTATGTTATTTTTTTCATAGACATATGTTTGTTTTCTTTTTTTTTAAACTTTTATAGACATAAACCAATACGCTTCTATCCATATAATATTTCATACCAAACAAAACCTATAAGTAGAAGGAAATAACTATAAAATCCATATACTAAATTACTTCTCTCACAAAAATAAAAAGAACCACTTTCTTTTGTCAAAGTAGACTAGATATGGGATTTAATTTGTATAGAGATAAATCCATACACATATGGGCACATAGGATTTTATACCAATGAAAATATATAAACAAAAGGCTTAACTATAAATATGAATGACTCAACTAAAATTTTTGACATAATTCAAAACGATTATGGTATTTCTTCAAAATAGTAATATAGGTTCAATGTATAATAAAGTGAAAATTTTTCAATACAAACATGTCATGGTCGCCAAAATCCCAATGCAAATATAAACAAGGGGTAAAACACCATGAATAAAAGAGGTTATTGGGATCGACATCATTAGGATCAAATTCTATAGGAGTCCATGAAATTCAACTAACTCTATAAGAAGGTCAACATGAATATCCACTAGGTTTGATAGGAATCTTTGTAATTTTGCTAAGTCTAGGTTCTATAATTTTGGTAGAAGCATAGGAAAATATAGTTAACATTGGGCACCTTGAAAAATAGCAACCATGTCTTAAGAAAAATAAAGGGAAATATTAAGGTTGAATCAAATTTCGTGATAAATGTATATCATAATACCATGTGTATTGATTCTATAAGAACCATCCACTAAATTGATTCTCTTCCATAGGTAAAAGTAGCTATGGATGTTCCATCAAAGAAAAATTAGGAAATAGGAATTCTCATTATCAATTTAGCAAAATATCTAACAATTTCAACAAAGTCATAGGGGTTGTATTATAGGAATTCTCATTATCAATTTAGAAAATTATCTAAAAAGTTCAACAAAGTCATAGGGGTTGTGTTAGCTTTCGAGGTTACTCTGAAAGTGTTTACACCATGTTTGGGGGTGCTTCATGAGATTTGGGGCACATGGTGTATGATTATCCCTTGGATGGTTTGAGATGGATTTTCACATTGGAGGTGGTTTACTTAGTGGTTTATTGACCTTAGTTGAATGCTTGCATTACATTCCTCCTTGGAGTGTTGGAGATAATTAGATAAATTGGGACATTATTTATGTTGGCCAAATTTATATTGGTTGCTTTCTTGGGAGGATGCCCTACATTGAACAAGAAGCATTGAAATTCTAGAGGAGGGAATTGAACCCTAGAAAACATAGGGTATCTTGGATTCTTTCATGGAGGCATGCATTTAACTTGGGGATGCCTTGGTTGCGATAATTTTCATGTAAGTGGAGTGGAACCAATGGAGAATGTGTCGTAGTAAGTGGAGTGGAACCAATGGAGCATGTGGCTTAGTAAGTGGAGTGGAACCAATATATCATGTATCTTAGGCAAACTGATGGAGTCCTTGGATGCTTGATAACCATTGCATAAGCCCATACCTCTTCAATTATTTTTCCATAAAAATCAACCCACAAAAAATCGGAATTGCTTCTTCATACTCTAGAGATCATCATGGGTAAATACAAGGAGGGAAAAAAGGCCCACCATTGGTATGTGAGTAACTTGGTAAAAAATATGGGGTGGATGGGATGGGAAGGGGAGGGGGTGTCATCATGGACCCTGGAGGAAAAATTGAAACTTCTTTTGCATGGGGACTTGGTGTTTTTTCAAACAACCAAGCAAAAGCTTACGCACTTTGGAAAGGATTGAAAATTTATAAAGGTTCATGTGCTTAATCGTTGGTTGTAGTGAGAGATTCAAATACAATCATTAACCATATGGAATTCATTGTGTGCTAAAATAGTCTCATTCAACTTCAAGGTTGTTTTCTTGTTGAGCTGACAAAACAAGAATTATTTGGTCTAGAGGCAAGCAAATACCAAATGGTAGAGTATAGGTTATATGTTTATGGAAGGAAGCTAAGTGAACAAGACCAATTTTCAAGATGGTTTGTTAGCAATGACATATGCAAGTTATGTTTTATTTGTTTCAATATTTTAAATTCACCTAGTTATTTCTAGACCTAAAGTGTTATTAAATCCTCCATAAATAAATGTGTGTCTATTCCAAAGGTCATGCAATCTACAAAACATAAAGTATTGAATCCATATGTATGTTGAAACTTAAAATTTTAATAAATTCAATTAAGAGACGTGTCAATCCCATGGAGAAAACCATGACAAATCCTAAAACATGATATGTGAAGGATGATCAACTAAATTGGCACAAAATTTATATGAAATCCATTTAAAATTCACTTCAAATCTAGAAGTCAACACTTAGATATATTTTGATGAAAAAGAGAATGACATATTTTTAATCCATATGTGCAAGAATGTCATGTGTCATATCCTGAAGGTATCACTTGTTTCCTTAACTCTAAATTGATGACATCATCAATGATATGTGGCAACCTATGATTGGTCCATGCCTCAACAATATGAATTGATAACATCACCATGATGATGTGGATATATATGAACCTGTTGTGCATT
>JASDQU010322891.1:0-13020 GCA_032191745.1 Picea mariana | reverse complement strand
TGTAGCCTTCTGCAGGTAGAAGCCTGCGTACTAGTATGAGTCTGCACTAGTACATTGTTGTAGAATGTTTTCTTAATAATAATCATTGAAGACAAAGACAACAGCAGCGGTGGTTTTCTCCCGATCTGGGTTTCCACCTTAAATCCTGGTGTTCATGTGTGCTATTCATCTATGTTAGTTTATTTTGTTGAATTATTGTTTAAAAGACATCTGATGAATGAAGAAATCCATAATAAGATCTCTGGATGCACTACTATTCTCATAATAATATACAACAACTGATCTCTATAAAGTAGACTAAGATTTTTCAGTGAAAGAAAAGTTAAAAATTATTGACAGCTCCAAATACTGATTCACCCCCCCACTCTCAGTATTTTTCAACACTGAATAGGTGAATATCCTAGTGTAGGCTCCCCCATGCATTCCCATGTTTTGTTAGGAAAAACATTTACCTCAGATACCAAATCTAATATGATGTCACCCATGTTAAATTCTCCAATATTTTCATTCAGTCTGAACTCTCTATTTTTTCTTGTCTTCCTTTGGACATGATTTACTGTCTTTTGTTCTAGTTTTATCTCTTCTTTAGAATTGAATTTTTATATCAAACTTTGTAATAATTTTATAGATGTTTGGTCATTCAATAAATTCATGCAAGACACCAAATCCCTTACCGAATCCTCCTGTAGGTAATGGATTTGGCAACCCTGCTCCCTAATACTGCGCAAATTTAGGGCACTCATTTTTGTGGTGTCCTTCTGTTCTGCATAAGGTACACCAGAAAAATTCCATATTTTCCTTTCCTTTGTTCTGATTCAACTTAAATGTCATATTATTGAGATCCTCTCTCAACTCTTCTATAGTTGGATTTATATGTTTCTATTGATTCTCTTCCATATGTAATGTTTCTTGTAGAGCCTCAGCCTGAGTCTGGAACTTTTTTTGCCTCAATGGGTATTTAAAATGTGGCAATAATGATTTTATGAATAATTTCCTATGTTGCATATTATGGGAAATTTCAACTTACCTTTCAATCACTTGAATTTCTGATCGATTTCCCAAACCAACTCTCTTGGCTTTTGTTTTATTTCTATCATCTCATTCATATATCGATCTTCTGAACTTGGTCATTGGAATTCATTGATTAGTGACTTCTTTACATTTGTGATGGTTGTAGGTGATCCTTGTGGGTTGTTCACTGCTAGGCTCATAAACCAGTCCAGTGCGCAGTTTATGAATGTAATTGCGAGTTGAGCCACTTTTGTGTCTTCATCTGTAATGTGTTTATCTTCCCAAATATTTTCACAAATAAATAGGTGTTTATCTGGTCCCTCCAACCCTTCTCCATGAAACTTTGGTAATTGAATGGTTGGATCTATTCCTTCCATTGTAAAATTTGCGGTATTACCTTCGCGCGATGTAGATAACTAACTACTTCTATTTGAACTTGTACTTCCACTTGAATATCCACTGATCCTTTGACCTATTAGACTCCTTCTGGTACTAATTACTGGTTTTCTAAAATATTCTTTCTTTCCTGATGTTTTAGTCGCACATGGGGTTGTGGGTTCCACACTAATTCTGATCTGGATTAGAGTTCCTTCTTCTACATCGAACCCCTGACCTCTAGTTTTTCTGTCATATGTTGCGTGCAAGATTTCCTCAATTTTCTCTGTACCACGAAGATCCTCTACCTCTTCTTCATCACTCTCCAATCCTTCCCTCTCGGCTATTGTCGATCTTTTTCCTATTAATCTTATATTGGTAGGGTCCTCTGTTGCGCATCATTCTTTCTTTTTCCATTATTTCCTTGATTTGCACTTAATCCATCATAATGGGGTTCATAATTTCCTTCTTCTTACCTCTATCTAGATCCATCTCCATATCTCATATCATCCTCAGTGTTTCCCCATGCGCATAGAGTTATTTAGTTGTCAGACTCCATTGTCATCACACCTTTATCATGCAGCAAAATCTTGATTGACGTATAGAGTGATCTAATATACCTTCCTCTTGGACCCTTCAAAAACTTGTGCTCTGAAGCAGTGTATGATTTTGTAGTATTAACTGCAAACTCATAAATGAATCCTACAATGATGTTGTCTAACCAGAAATCGACTACGCGCGTGAATTTGTTGTTGAATTTTTGTAGATGCACAATATTTTTAGTAGTCCATTCTAATGGTATTATCTGGTTAGTTGGGTGAGTGGATTTTAATCTAAGTATCCACTCCTGCAGCAAATGTGGAAATTCACAGAAAAATGTCTCATGAAGATCAGTAAATACGTGCCTCTCCAAATATTGGCACAGTGTATACTTAGGGTTTCTATTGTCTTTTTGTGCAAATTCGAGCTCTTTTCTTGTCATCCATCATTCAATATTTTTTTTATTTGTGTTCCATGGTATGAACATCCCCTTCTAATACTTCATTATCTTCATTGTTCTTCTCAAAAAGTCCCTTCCAATCTGTTCTTTTGGGTTCCAGCTGACAACGTAACCATTTGTTGGAGGTTTTTGGGTTGATCTGGTTTCTATCTTCGGTTTCCAACAAAATCCTACAAACCATCGTCCTTATTTTTACCGGAAGGAAACACTGTGCACATAGTGCACAATGAAGCCTCACCCGTGATGGCTTATGGATGACTACAAGACCCAGATGTCTGCAACCTTGGAAGGGAGACTTTTGTGGGGATGAGAGACATTCTTTCTACCTCAAAAAAAAAAATATTTATTATTATATTAATTCAACACGTCATTTTATCCATATCTACCATTCTGCAATCAGTTGCATTCATTTATAGTTTATTCTGCAGTAAATATCCTGGTTACTCTATTGTGTGTTACATTTTACAAATGACAGATTAATCTGTTCATCACAACTAAAAAATTTCAATAAATAACATAAGCATTCCACACAGAGACACAAATTTACCATGGTTCACCCCCCCAGGCTACATCCACAAATATTTGGTTGTCTTAGCTCTTTTATTATTCTACATCAAAGTTACAACGATGTGCACGTTACATTTATTTCTCCCAAATGGCAGTCCTATGGAATAACCCTCATAGGATACATACTTCCATTTAGAGGCTAAAAATATCATAGTGGGCTCCACATCCCATGACTTACGACCTTGACCTCGATTACAATGCTTGATCTAATCTATCTCTCAAAAAATCTCTTGTTATGTCTCAAAAAATGGATCTAAGATCATAATCTTCACTCCTGATGGTACTCTCCGCTATATCACTACCATATATTTATATTACAAAAGGGGTTAATTAACCGTTACAAAATTGGCCAAAACCTTAACCCACTACCCCTAGGTGGATTAGGTTTCTCCACTTTCTAACTTCCTCATCGCGGCTAGTCCAAAATCCAACCATTTTCCTCATTAATCTGCATCTTTCTTCCTTTCTTTGACTTTCCTGGTTTCTTGGCGCTGCTTTTCCAGCTTTTCCGAGTCATGCTCCTTTGTTCCATTACCTAACTTCCTTCATTAATTATCGTTTCTTTCCATATTCTTCCATTTTCATCCCTATATTTATCAATATTTCCTCGAGTTTTGTTCCAAAATGGCCTGCGCCAAGAGGTTACCACTTACAATAGAAGAGCCTGCGGAAACAATCGAACGTTGGGTATAAATGCAAGGGCAGGGATGAAACTAGAAATACCCTTGAGAGGTGCCTCTGATCGAGATGTAAACCTCCCAAGTAATCCCCAAGTGTCTAATGACACCATTTTTAATACGTGCAGACCACTCCACCAAGACCAACGAAGTGGGGTTAGTTACTTCATTGGCCCTAATGTGACCTCGTGATTGACCCTTGTGTGATAAGGGATGCCTAGGACAGTGATGTGGAAAATGGATTTCTCTCCCTAACTCAAGATTCTATGTTTTTTTTATAGCTTTGGAGAGTTATCTTCACCGCATACTCCAAATCCCTACAACTAATCTAATGTAGGTTTGCAGAGCCCTAGAAAGAAAAATCTCTAGATGGATTTTAATTAGTGATTTAATTTTATGGTTGATCATTTACTTAGGGGTATGGAGGTGCAACTAATGATATTGTGACCTGACTCTTAAAACCATGCAAACTGAAAATGAAATGTAAAATTTCAATTTCGATGAATGCTAACTATGGAAAGGATAAGAGTCTTTTATCCATTCCCAAATGCATAAACCCAATGCAATCTACCCAATGCAAACTACAAATATGCACCACCGAAAAACTAGAGTGCAATTTTTTTTACGTTTGATCCAATGCAATGAGATATGAAAAAAACATTAATGCTTCTCTACTTTCAAATGGAATGGAAGGAATCAATGTTTGACACAAAGAGACACAAAGAAAGAAAGAGGATCAAACAAAAATTCACTCAAAAAGGTTGACAAGTACCCAAAGAATACACATGTCAGAATGCTTCCAACATAAGTTCAAACAAGAACCCAAATGATTTAAAAGAAAAATAAAACAATCACTATAGGATATCCTCAAAAAATGAGCAGCAAGAATCAATATTCAAGGCTAGGTTGTGGTAAAAAAGAGAGTCCTAATCATTGAAAAAGTGAGATGTTTCAACGAAGACAAAAAGGGCTTAATACCAAACAACCTTTGCAAACTCTAGTTGATGAAAACTTCCAAACAATCAAGCAATCTGAAAACTTTGCGAGACGAAGATTGAACAATTGAAAGGTAGGATGAACCAAGGGATCTTTTTAACCCAATGGGACCATACAATTTCACGACTAGGATAAGTTTTAAAACTCGAAGAAATAAAGGAAATGAGTGATGAATATCAATTTCTTAATCAAAACAAAGTCAAAGATAGATTAGGAGACTCTGGGATAAAATCCTCCAAACAAAAGACTAAGAAAAGAAAAACAGAACCTCATAAAACCACCTAAAAGGAGAGAGTGACGCTCTTGTCAACAAAGAGATAGAGCACTATTTCACTCCCTAGAAGGATAAGGGGGAGCGCCAGTCAGGCTAGTGGTGCCCTGGTAGCCACTAGAGGGGGCTGTTGGTCCTGGAAACGCTTAAAAAAGGCTTCCACGAGATAAAACTCAGTAGAGACTCAATCAATGAATCTATAAACTCTTAAATCAAGAAGAGGGGAGGGGAAATAACTCAAAATGAAGCATCAAACAAGCAAGATCTAATCATAATCAAAGATTCAAGATGAACCAAAGGAAAGACTAGTCAAATTCCTTCCTCAGTAGAGTCGTCATTTTTTTGTTATGAGAAATCTTACCGTGCGGACAAGCAATGCTCCCCTTTGGACCAAGACCTCTTCTTTGGTCCAAAGAGAAAATAAAACAAATGGTTGCTAATTTCGTTATAGATCTAGTTCATAAACAATGGAAATAAGAAAAAGAAAGAATGTGACGTATCTTGTTTCGATGTTTGTCCTCGCTACTCCAGGCTTCAAGCTTGATCTCCAAGCTACTTAGTACGAATCAAGACCTGCGATGAACAAAAAAGAAATCATTTCTCCTACTCTATGTGATTAGATAAAAAAATCTATCTATACCCACTTTGACTTAAGCATAGACATTGCAATAAACAATCATAATGAAAGGAATAGGCAAAGTCAATATTAATGGAAAGCCAAAAGAAGGCACTTACAAATCAAGTTGATGTTGCTGCAATATTCTCCAATCTCTCCTCATCCAACCATTGCATGAAAATATTGATATCAAAATATTGAATTCTTTGATGGATTCTTTCTCCTCGGATCAAAGGTTTGACACCTAAAATCTTCCCCCCTTTCACCTTGGAAATGCCTTCAATTTATAATATTGGAAGGCTCAACCACCATGACATAATAAGGGAATTGGTTGAGGATATGGCTCCATGAGTTGGGATTTGATCCTAATAAAGTGCCATAGGATAACATTCGACCCAAAACAACCTCATCTCTTCATAGTTGTCCCTTAATAAAAGGCAAGATTCACCATATTTTCCTCCATCCAAACTAGCGCTCCCCTTGAGTTGGAGAGAGACACTAATACATATGACCAAATTTTCCACGGTTTTTCCTTGCTATTGCCACACATATCCGTCACACTTTCCATGAAGGAAAACAATATTTTTCATGGAACTTTTTTCGTCGCTATATCCATGTAGTAAGTATTCGTGGAAACAACGATGAAATCAGGACGCCATGTGTCATCATCCTAAATATTTTATGTTAATTATTTTTGTTCACATCGTCATAATTACGACAAACTATTGTCAGTAGACCGACGAACATACGTTGGAAAGATGGAATCTCAAAGAAAATATTTAACTTCTTTCCATGAATGTTCGTCGCTATAGGGACACAAGTTCATGGCAAGAAAAAGAGATGTATACCTTCTTGCGATGAACATGCGTCGCTATATCGACGAAGGAGCGTGGAAATAACGATGAAGGAGCATGGCAGAGTAGAAAAACCACCAATGGCATGCGACATAGATGCCATACTTGCGACGAACTTACGTCGCTATTGCAATGACTTCTATAGGTTTTTAAAAAACAATTGATAGTTATCCCCTGCTTTCTAAGAAATATCCTATCACATCCTTTTGTGTGGATAAGGAAACCTCGACTATGATTTTGAAACACGATCCTATATGGGCCAAGAAGGGAGAAGACTATAATCTAAATCACTCACTAGTATCTAGCCTTAATGGCTTATGTACATCACCGAACAATCTTCGTAAGTGGATATATACTTCTTAGGCTTCTTTTGTGATGCCATTTCTTAGGATCCATATATTCTAAAGGGTTTTCCTTCCTAGGATTTATCATTGAGTTGAATTTTTCACATGTTATAGACGATGTCTCTAATTGGTTCATGTATAATGTAGGGCTCTTTATAAAGCTATGTTTTCTTGAATTCAACTTACATTTGGGGTAATTTTCAAAGGTCGTAATATGGGTAAGATTTCTCAGTGTCATTTTGGAATACAAGGGCATTAAATCTGTTGTGACCATCAATAAGACTTTGGGTACACTATCCAAAATTTGGGAGGGTGACATCCTCAATTTATGTCCAAATCTACATTTACGTAGAGTTGTGCAAAGGTCTTCATGGCTAAATTGTATTGGAGTACAAGAATTGTAGTTGGACACATTGACTAGACTATGAACATATTGGTTTTTGTTGTAGAGTATTTTTTTAGCATGGGAATGTAGCAAATTCCTCTCTGAAGGAAAAGGATTTTCAATCTAATAGGCAGAAGAATAACAAATCTTATTGTTCGAAAGACTCGAAAAAGGAAATCTCAAAGAATGTATTTTGGGTGCCATTAAAAAAAACGATTCTAGAGGTGGTGGTGTAGATATGGATACAATAACTCATGAATCAAACCCTTTTTCGATAGTCTCCTTATCCAACAACTCCCTCGAGGGGATGAAGAGGAGGCATGCATTAGATAATTCAAATAAGAAAAAAGAATCAATCCATTCAATATCACTAGATCATGCAAAGAAATTCACATTGTTAAACTCTCCATCAATGTCTAATTAGTGTGATGGTCAAATTGAAGTTCAAAGGGAAAATGAAGAATGAATTTGGTTACCTTCCATCATCAAATGTGCTTAACACATTTTCAACATGCCAAATTGGTCTAAATGAATGTTAATAGGATATTGTATCCTTCTTTTATGATCCTCAACTAAATGAATTAGACTCTTCATTGTCTCTATGCTAATATTGTAAAATATTGACACTAAAGAATTATTAGTTAATATCTTAGTTAATTCTCTTACATGTCATTGAAAAACAAAAAAAATTAATTCCAAACCATGCATAGATGGTTTTATATATAAGGATAACCACATTGGTGCATGACTGCCGACAAGCAAAATTCATAGTTACTCTCTTAATCTCAAAGCATGAATATATGCTTTGAATTACAAGGTTCAAAGTAGTTAGTAATGTGTTTCTACAATGTAGTGACATGGACTCTTCTTTATTTTTTATTATCAAGGAAAGGTTGTGTGTTGATGGGTTATCACAAAGAGCCAACCATAAGGACTAGGTGTGTAACAAGCATGTTTTTTTAGATTTAGGGGAATCAATAACTAGTTGAGATTATTTAGGCTAGACCCAGGTTCAAATCTAACTAACTTCCACTATAAATCCCAAGGTAGGTGCAACAACCTGCAAACTACACCTAACAAAAAATTTGGGCCTCAACCTAGAGTGAACAAGAAATCCCAAAATGGAGGTGCCTACCCTTTCGTCCAACACACAACATGACATTATCTTATTAGGGAGGAAGTATCAACCTTCAACATAACCTATGAGTTGAATTTTGGATTCACTCAAGGGAACGAGGAGAGAGATCCACATAGGGAGAATGTCACATTAGGACATAAGGTCCCGTGACCATATGGAGTTTCACAAGGGGTATAGAGCATGTAGTTAGAGTTGGGATTCTTATGGTCATACAACCATATGGTCTCTCATGGGAATGGTTTCTTGGATGCTTTAATTCTTAGAAGGGTGGATTAGATTCTTTTGTACTTAGAGGGAGATCACTAGTTTGGGCCATTGAAGAAGAGGATCATATGTATGAAAGGAGGACTTATTCTCCACTAGATTATTTTCAGTTGGAATGTTGTGTCCTAATTGATTGTAAAGTTTGAAGGGGTTGTAGACCCAAAAGTTAACTCACAAGAAGAATGGTCATCATTATCTTCAAGCAAATTGTCGGATTCACTTGTTCCCAGAATGATTTGGTTGTTAGTTTTTATGTGGATACAAAGACCCATATGGTTGAGGGAATTTCAAAGGAACTAGCAATAGTTTCAAAGGAAACACTACCTGGCGTAGAATTGTTTTTTGGGGGGAGGGTAAAATTGTAGAATTAAAATGGCTTGAAATAAAATGACATGAAGCAAATAAAACTATTGTAATAACTTGCATGAAACTACTACATGATTTTTTAAACTACTATAGAAATGAGAATATCATAGAAAAGATGGTTCTTTTCATTCCCTTGAGTGGGACCTACTCAAGGTCTCTACAAGAACCCTTGGTGAAACCATAAGTTCTCAAAAATGTAGTCTCCTTATTAAGAAATTTAACTCATGACAATAGTGTGTCCTCTACAATTTGAATTCACTATCATAATTATGAAAGTATTATTCCAAATACAAACTAGAATATACTTGACTTCATCCTATCTCCTACTTATAATAAAATATCACAACTAACCCTTCAATCAATCATTGATTGAAGGGAACTTGTCTCTAGGATCCCTAGAATAAAGGATCCTTGTTTCAAGGGACAAATTTCCCTCCTTAATTCAAATTCCCTCAATCAAAAAATCAAATGAGCATCTGTCTTATTGAGTGACTTGAGTTCTTTGAATGTTTGTGTCCCTTAGAAATTAGAGAGGGGGAATAATCCCCCTCTTCTCTCATATGGAATTTTATGGAGACCGCCCTTTTGACCTAATTGTACCAATCATTAGATCAAAACCTCAAGCATGCTTAAATTCATATAAAATAAAAATTAAGCCAACATATATCACATAAACTCATCAACTCAATTACTCATAAAATTCAATATGCATGGGGAGATAAATGGTCATAGAAACATGCCAAAGTAGATTTGTAGGTGCAATATTTCAGCAGTTGATCAAAATATGTTTGTGTTTATATATTATTGCACATCGACTTATAAAATTACTTATATCTCAAAAATATATTGATAGGTCACAACCTAGCGAGACACCAAATTGATGTATGAGAACCGCTTGTTTGTGGAACAATGAATAAACCCTCTATGCATCCTACAAACATAGGGGTCTCATACATTAATTTGATGCTAGTAATGTCCTAGAAAATATGAATATCTTAACAATAATCAAAATTGTATTTTTACATTTCTATGTCTCCATAAGTTCTACATTGAGTTATATACTTTAAAAAACACGTCAAAACCCTTACTTTATCATTTTCCTTTTGCCAGATCCATTATCCCATACAACTTGATAATATTTGTCCATGAGATGCATTTCCATCACCAAGACCTGCCTGAATCATAAAAGACAAATTATTTTTATGAGTAAATAATATATAAGCAAATAAACAAGCATTTAGTTATCTAAAATACTCTAGAAAAAAATTAAGTGGTCGCATATCTTAATGAGCTTCTCTTTGTTTCAAGAATAGGTTATTCTCTATTGAACATGGCCAATCACATGAAGGTGGAAGCTCATATGGCCCCTCCCCCCTCCCCCCTTACATCGCTCTCAATTCCCCATACCCAACAATTGATTTTGTTTATATAGAAAACATACATACATTCATGCATAAATAGGCTAGTCATCAAAACATATGATTATATAAACATTGAAGCATAATGTTTTAATTCATATAAACAATGTTTCAAACTAGCAACATCGATAAACATCCAAATACAAGTCATGAATTTATACATCTAGTTTTCTTTGATTTATGTTTTTTTACATTCATAAAATTGACAATTGGGGTATCATAATCATCCTTTGACATTGTATTTCATGTGCCATGTCCTTATATTGTTTGTTTTTCCATGTGCTCATGTACCATACTTATGGTATGTCGCTAAGAAGGGTGTGGAGGCAGCTGTGCAGGGGCGTGAACTGCAACAATGAAAATGATCATATCAATATGTTGAAATATAATTGAAATAACTATTTCATTATTTTGATTAACATTAGAATATTTATCTTTACCTGTCTGTGTAGCTGTGATAGTTGGTGCGTTAATTTCTTGTCCACTTGATTCCTCTTGCAGTTCACCCTCCTAACCTACATGCTCTTCCATTTAAAGAAGATAATATATAAGTATAAGTCAGGAAACAAATATCTACAATCACAGTAAATATTTCTAATTTTGAAGCATACATACCGGAATGGGTACTCTGCTCCCCACTATCATTGGACATGTGCTCCCTAGTATGAAGTGGTGTCTACTGAATACTGCTAGATTCACTGATGTAGTTGCATTGTTTCTTGAAAACAAACATAAATAATTATTAAGGGTGATATAATAAAATATGAATAGACTTTACAAGCATGCTACTGCAGTTTCCTTATTCATTTTATTTACCTGCATGGCTCGGGAGATTGGAGTCTACCCCAAGCTTCTCCTATATTCAATCACACTTTTAAAACCGTGCTCCTAACCAAGATTTAGGTCCTCCTCGGTGGCAGCAATGTCGAACATATTTAATTGCAATGCATAACACCATTAAAATTACCAATAACAAAAACAAATATTTGTTCGCTACTGTTAAATAAATATTCACCACAGTTAATCATTTAATTCTTATGATTCGAGATTTTAGTTTTCCATAGCCACCCTGGCCTAGTTTATGTTGCCCATGATTTTCCATTCTAGCCTTGGTTGCTTTGGAGGTGTCGGGTAGCCTATATATGTAATTTTTGAAAAAAAATAGATATCAGATTTGTTACTTAAAACAAGAAAGAAAAAAACAAATGAGCATATTTCATTAATAAGATGACATGTGTTGTACCTTGCTTTATCAGGTCATGGATGTCTTCCTTGTTTTTTAAACAAGTTCTCCTTTGCATCCTCTATCAGGGCCTTCCACTCTTTCTCCGGAACCATGGGAGAGCGCTCATGCTTGAGATATAATTGCAATTTCTCCCTATATTGGGCCTTGAAATATTTTAGATTCTCGTGTTGGAAGATTGATTGTTGTCATTGATGTCAACCCTAGTCATGGGTTTTGGACTGCAAGATTGATAAAGGTATTTGGACATGAAGGAAAATGTGCATGCATATACAACACCCATGAATGGATAGTATACATCATGCTATTTCCGGTGGTATGTGGCACGTCACATGGATCCTCATGGTTGAGGAGAAATGAATTTTTGAAGATGAAAAAGTGAATTGAAAAAGGAAGTACATGTAGGCCCTGAAAATAATTAAAGAAAAAAATTACAAAATAAGAAAGTGTCAGGTCGGCCCTAATGTTAAAAGGAAGTGACATAAATGGTATAAATAAATATCATTATACATTCATTTGATACAAGTCAAATTTCAAAGGGAAGAAGAAGTAAAAGAAGGCCGGATTTCAAGGGAGGATGAAGTCTTTTGGTGATGTGTTCTAAGGTATGTTATTTTCAGGTCATCTTACCATTTTTGCTATAAATTTTTTTATAGAACGGTCCAGATGGTGAAATCACTATGGTATTGATAAGACATATCAAGGTACCTCTGGTAAAAATTTCAGCTCTTGATTCGCTATAATTATGGAGATACACTCTGTGGAATATAGGGTTTGTGACCAGTCCTGAAACTAGTCAATAAATAGGTGTTATGGGTAAAGAAGTCATAACGTTTTCATACAGACTCCAAATGTAGTGGGACCACATCCATTGGAACGCATACAGACTTTAGTTTCTTGTATGTCAGTTTCAGAATCAGATGTTAAATATTGAGCGCAGGGCATGCTGTACAAGTTGGGTCTTCTGAACAGAACATAATTGAATAAAGTCTACCACTCTTTCTATAACCTCTTTTTGGGGAGGATTCAAGGAGTGAAAATTAGAGGAGTTTCAGAGAATACATTGAGTAAAATTATATACAGGATCAGAGTACTCCAAGAATTGAATAATTACAGAAATTGAAGAAGTCTCAGAAAGCATTATCAGGTTCTATGTGATGATTGGTTGATGGTGATGATTTAATGTAAAGTTTTATTATCTCTCATATATTCTTGTGTGGAAGGAAGGGGTAAGGATAGATAGTTCAACTCTCTCTTGATATTGGAGGATTGTATCTTCCTCTTGGAGGTTTATCCCTCCCTTTACATTTGGAAGCTGTAGCTACCTTTGGAGGTTATTACTTCCCTTGAACAAAAACTATTGATTATTTCTCATATATTGTGCATGGTGTATTATGGTGTATTGGTGTAACTCTTATACTATTGTTCATTGCTCATTGGATATAATTGAATGGTTTAAGTATAAGTTGAAAAATGTTTTTAAATTGTACTTGAT
>JASDQU010322887.1:0-13027 GCA_032191745.1 Picea mariana | reverse complement strand
CCATAGGTCCTTTGTAAAAACTTGCCCTACGTAACTTGATACCAAGCGCGGGATTTTCCTTCTCCAAGTGATCACTACCTTGTCTTAGTGCAAGCGTCTTTCGCAAATCGCATGTTCGCGAGTCAAAGACCCTCAACTTTTCTTCACCAAACGTTGATACCCGAGATGCGATGGGGTATGGCTCCTTTCTTGTCAGCGCCCTTCATACGTATCTATCGTCTAGGGCTAAGTACTAGCACCTCTCGTAACTAGCAACCTCGCAAGTTGGAGTGTCGAACTTTGGCACTCTCCCTTTGTGAAACCCTGAGAGGCGATGGTTGACTTCATTTTCGCACTTCTCAGAACTCATAATCTCATGAGTTCGTGAGTTGAAAGGTTAAACCTTAGGGCCCTTCTTTTATGAAACTCCGAGGCACGAAAGTCAGAGAAGGTTTGACTCTTTCAGCGCTTCTCGAAACTCGCAACTTCGTGACTTGAGTCGTTGAGCCTTTGACGCACGAGAAGTCAACAGGGTGTTGACTCCCTTTTCAAATGACACGTGTCCACCACCTGTCACCACTTCTTCCTCTCTTTGGGTGTCTTGTCGTCAAGCCACCTGTCAGCCACGCGGTTCCCACTAAGTGGACATGCCATGTGTTTCACAAGCCTTCGCAACTCGCAAGATCGTGACTTTTGCAGTCGAAACTGATTTCTCCCAACTTTCGAAACCCCAATACGCGATATAGTGAAGAGGTTCTGATCCGATGGTTGCTCCTACTTCTCGCTACTCAGGAATTCGCACAACCAAAGGATTTGGTCTATCCTCCAAACTCACGATATGCGATACCCCACAAAGGTTTAGATCTGATGGTTCTCCTGCGGTTTGGATCCAACGGTCTAGATCTCTTCCTCCACTTCTCGCAACTCAGGTCTTCACAACTCCAAGAGTTTGGTCTTCCACCTCTAAACTCACGAACCTCGAGTTCGCGAAATGATCCGACGAACCAAACTGACCACGATCAACGATCCTCATTGATTCTTGAAACCAAAGTGATGGGTTCGTCCAACCTCTATCCACCTTCCAGCTTCTCTAGATCCTATGTTCATCGCAACTTCGCAAGTCCTCCACGGACAATTTCGACCGCACTATTCACTCCTCTATGACTTCTGCGAGACGAACGGGTGTTCTCCCTTCTAAACTTTACTTCTACTGGATGACTTTGACCCTTGTCTCTCTTTGAAGTATTTCGATCTTCGTCCTCCTTTGAAGTGTTCAAAGCTGTTATCCCTCCTGAACTTTCTCTTGTAAACTCAAGCCTCCAAAAGGGTTCCTGCTCGCACTCCTTGTGACAATCTTTCAAATACTCTCGGGTATTTGATCTTTCGACTCTGTGAACTTTCTGCAACAATAGTCTTTCTCTCTTCAACCTTAGCTGATAAGTTCTAAGGCTTCAACTAGCCTGCGCACACCTTGCACGGCTCCTGTGCTTCACTTGCACTTTTGCTGGAATGAAAACAATGGTATCCCTCCTGAACTTTCAGAGATAAACTCTCAAACCCTATCAATGCACTATTTGCGGACGCTTCACTGTACTCCTTGCAGGAACTTCTCTCACTCAAGAAGAGAAACAATTGAAACTCATTCTCTCTCTCTCTCAGACTTCAAATATTCATCATGAAATCATACATACATAGCATAACCTCATAACAAATGCATAACAGAGAGAATAAAACAACCATAAGCCTACCATTCAACATATGTAAATAGTAAACATCATAACACCATGAAAGTTGAGTCAAAGCTTCATATATTAACTTAATTGCTTCTGTACATGGGTTCTTCTCTACAGCTCCCTGCTACAACTCTTTTCTTCTATTCTATGCTAATGATACAACAACAACTACTATGATACAAAGGCGAGGGTGTCTATATCCATTCTCCCTCCTACACTTTAACTGTCTAACCTATGAATTCAAAACTACCTACTTTCATTAACTGGGTTTAAATTCCTTTTACATTGACAGATGAGAGCAAATCGCTCAAGATCTATTTACAACAGCCAGATATAAATGCAAGTACACTTCTAGCTACTACATTAATGTCCTCTTCTTAATCTTTCAAAAACATTTCAAAATGTGGAAAATGTGTGCTACGCTTTTCCCAACTGGCTTCTGCTTTAACGCTCGCTTAGCTATTGGCGATGCTCCTGCATCATACTCCCTCGCTTGAAAATTTTCATGAACTCCTATTCATGAGTTCTTACACGGTCTGTCCATGCTTCTGAATTTGTTCTTCATCTTCCCAACTAGCATCTTCAACTGGATGTCCCTTCTATTTGACCAAATATTCAAAATACTCTTTTCTCCTGGTCTTCTTGCTAACCCTCTTGTCAATTATACTTTCCATCTGTGGATTTTCAGCTACAGGGATTTTTTTTGTCCACTGAACTTATTTATGTTCATCTTCTGCTCCTTCTTCTTCAGCTCTATAAGGGTACAAATCTGCAACATTGAATATCAGTGAGATTCCGACCCCATCAGGTAATTCAATCTCATATGTGTTTGCCTCAAATTTCCTTATGACCTTGCACGGTCCAATCTTTTTCCTATTTAGTTTGTTATATGTTCCCCTTGGGAACCTTTCCTTCCTCAGATGTGCAAGAATCAGATCACCAACTTCAAATTGAAGTTCTCGCCTGTGTTGATCTGCTCTGTGCTTGTATTCTTGATTTGAATTCTGCAACCACTCCTTAATTTGGTTGTGAAGCTCCTTCATTGCTTCTGCAAAGTCCTCTGCACTATCACTTATGAATTCATTTTGTTTCGAATATTTCAATTCAAAAACTCCTCTTGGTCGCATTCCATATATAATTTGGAATGAACTCTTCCCTGTTCTTCTTTTAAGAAAATCATTATAAGCAAATTCCACCTATGGCAGAATGTGATCCCACTGACTGTGGTGTTCAGTCACTAAGCTCCTCAACAAATCTCCCAATCTCCTATTTATGACCTCTGTCTGTCCATCCGTCTGAGGATGATATGCTGAGCTAAAAGACAAACTTGTCCCTAACTTCTTCCACAAAGTCCTCTAGAAATGTCCAACGAACTTGGTATCTCGATCAAAAACAATACTCCTTGTCAAGTTGTGAAGTCTGACGACTTCCTTGAAAAACAGGTTCTCAATATGAGTTGCGTCGCTGATTTTTTGGAATGGTATGAAATGTGCCATCTTGGAAAATATATCAACTACCACAAAGATTGAATCATAGCCTCGTTGCGTTCTTGGCAGTCCTAATATGAAATCCATGCTCACTGCATCCCATATCCTTTCTGGTATGGGTAATGGTTGATATAACCATGTGTTCTGCCTTTTCCCTTTTGTGTGTTGGAAAATTCTGCATCTGGCCACAAATTTCTTAACATCTATCCTCATCCCTGGCCAAAAATATGAGCCATTCAACTTTGAGAACGTCTTATCATGACCGAAGTGTCCAACCAATCCTCCGCTGTGTTTTTCCTTCAGCAGATTCTCCCTCATGGAACATTTTGGAATACATGGTTGATTTCCCCCGAATAATAATCCATCCTGGATGATATACTCGGTCGATTGGCTTCTGTTCCTAAGAACTGGATTCTCAGATGCCTCATATGCTTCCTTAAAATCTGGGTCATCCCTATACATTTCTTTGAGGTTATCAAAACCCAAAGTTTTGACTCTGAATTCCTGCATAAGAAAACATTTCTTGCTCAAAGCATTAACAACTTTGTTAGCTGTTCCAGAAATATGCTTAGTTACAAAAGTAAAATTCTGCGTGAATTCAACCCATTTAGCATGTTTTCGGTTCAACTTCTCCTATTGAGTCACGAATTGTAAAGCATGATTATCACTGTACAAAACAAACTCTTTAGGAACCAAATAATGTCTCCATTTCTTCAGTGCTTGTATGACTGCATAAAATTCTTTGTCATATGTTGAGTACTTGATCTTTGCTTCATTCAGTTTTTCACTGAAGTATGCGATCGGCCTGTCGTCTTGGCTCAAGACCGCTCCAATTGCAAATCCACTCATGTCATACTTGACCTGGAATGTCTTGCTAAAATCCGACAAAACCAGAATTGGTTGTTCTGTGATCTTCTTCTTCAGCAGATTGAAACTCTTCTCTGCTTCTTCTGTCCAGTGAAAAGATTTATGTCTTTTCTTCACCATATCCATCATTGGTGTGCTAATCCCACTAAAATTTCGGATGAATTTCTAGTAGAAACTAGCCAAACCATGGAAGCTTCGAACTTCAAACACATTTTTCGGCGAGGGCCAATTCTTAATTGCATCTACTTTTTCCGGATCCATCTTCAACTCATTTGCAGAGATAACAAAACCCAAATAGATGAGTTATGTCCTCATAAATGATGATTTATTCATATTAATCAACAATTTCTCTTGCTGTAATCTCCTCATTATGACAACTAAATGATTTAAGTGCTCTGCTTCTGTCTTGCTAAGAACTAATATATCATCAAGATATACAATGACGAATTTCCCTATGAAATCCTTCAGGACTTCGTTCATCAATCTCATGAAAGTACTGGGTGCATTTGTTAAGCCAAATGGCATGACAAGCCATTCATATAGCCTTTCATTCATCTTGAATGTTGTCTTCCATTCATCACGTTCCCTCATACGAATTTGATGATATCCGCTTTTCAAATCAATCTTTGAAAAAAACTTGGCTCCACTCAAGCAATCCATCAAGTCATCCATCCTTGGAAATGAAAATCTATATCTGATGGTAATCTTATTGATTTGCCTTGAGTCTGTACACATTCTCTAGCCTCCATATTTCTTTGGGATGAGCACTGTCGGAACAATGCATGGACTCAAGCTCTCTCGAATCAATCCTTTGTCCATTAAGTTCTAGACCTATCTCTTGAATTCCTCATTTTTCTGCAGCATCAACCTGTACACAACTTTATTTGGTAAACTGGCTCTAGGTATAAGATCAATGTGATGTATTATACTTCTTATAGGTGGCAACGAACAGGGTAGTTCATCCACTACTATATCACCAAAATCTCCCAGCAACTCCTGGATTTGTTCTAGTAAATCATCTATCCTTCTACTGGTCAAAACAATTTTAGGCTTCCTGACGACAATAAATTATGTGTCTTCCTTCTTCTTAACCTCCTTAAGAAGTTCCTTCCCACTCATGAGAAGTACAGTGTTGCTCACCTCTGGTTTCACTCCTTGATCTTTAATCAGCAACAACATGTGCGTCCTCCCATTCTTCTCCAGGGTGTATGTGTTCTTTCTCCCATCATGAATCACATTTCTGTCATATTGCCATGGTCTACCTAGCAATAGATGACAAACATCCATGGGAATGACATCACATAATATTTCATCCTTATATCCTCCCATTTTAAACTCAACTAAACATTGTTTAGTGACATTTACCTGATGTCCTTTTTGTAGCCACAAAACTCTGTATGGGTTTGGATGTATAACAATCTCCAGCTCTAGATTTTCTACCATCTCTGTAGATACGAGATTGTCTGTGCTAATGCTATCCACTATGACTTTGCATACTCTGTTTTTGGTTTTTCAAGTAGTCTGAAACAGACTATTTCTTTGGGCTGGGTTCTCTGCCTCTTTCTCCGGCTTCAAGAGAACTTTCCTCATCATTAAGGATCTTCCACCCTCAGCGTCTTCTACGTCAACATTCCATCCTTGAGCTTCGACAATGTGAGTTTCACCACCATCTTTCTTCTTATCTCGATACTCATAGGATTTATGTCCAATTTTCCCACAGACAAAGCACTTCACTTCACTGCCTCTTCCTCTTCCTCTTCCTCTAGTTCGAGGAAAAGTATTTCTATCAGCATATTGCCCTCTCTATGAACTTCCTCCTCTCTCATGTTGATTTTGAGGTTTCTTCCCTTCTTCTTTAGATTTCTGAGTTTTGTCTTGGGAAATTGTTTTGCCTCTGGCTTGACTTCTGCCTCGGCCTCTTTGACCTTGCTTTCAGCTCAACTTCTCTTTAGATTTCAAAGCTATCTGATAAGCATCTTCTACAATCCGAAGGGTCATCATGCTCATCTCTTCTTGAATGTCATATCGCAAACCATTCATGTACCTGGCAACTTTTTCATCATCACTTTCCCGATGAACTTCTCTGATGTTTATCTTGTAGAACTCTTCAGTGTATTCCTTCACCGACATCAGCTTCTATCTCAAATTCTGCATCCTTCAAAACATAGTGATTTGATAATCCTTGGGTATGAATTTGGCTTTCATCTTTGCTACCATTCTATCCCATCTTTTAATTTTCTGCTTTCCCTTGCAGTGTCTGTCAGCCTGCAGTTCATCCCACCACAGTGCTGCATGCCCTTTAAGTCTAGTGATGGCATGTTTGACCTTCTTGTCTTCCTCGACATCCTCATAATCGAAGTATTTATCCAGAGCTCTAATCCAGTCTAGAAGTTCTTTAACATCTAAGTTGCCTTCATACACTGGAATGTCCATTTTTTCTTCGGCACCTATCCTAGCAACAGTCCTGAATAGGCGTTCATTTGCATCATCTTCAACTGCGACTTCTTCTCCTTTGTTTCTAGCTTCATTTTCACTTTTGGCCTTGCTGATATCTCCAGCGTCCACTGTGCGCCTCTGTGTTGTCTCCATGGCATCAAGCATGGCACATAACTCACACATTTCTCTTTCCACTATTGGATCAGGCATTGGCCTATCTCTTCTCCTTTGTGGCATGGCTGTAAAATGTTCCTCTTTTCTCCACTATAGAAAGAAAATAACTTTTTCTATGCTCTGATACCACAAATGACGCAGATCCTCGACCCTCGGGCCAAGATCCTCTTAGGATCATTCTAAAATTCCCTTGAGCAGAAGCGGGTCCTTTGATTCCAGTTGGAACCTCCAACGAATCCACAGGTCCTTTGTAAAAACTCACCCTATGTAACTTGACACTAGGCGCAATCTTTTCCTTCTCCAAGTGATCACTACCTTGTCTTAGCGCAAGCGTCTTTCACAACTTGTGTGTTCACGAGTCGAATACCCTCAACTTTTCTTCATCAAACGTCGATACCCAAGATGTGATGGGGTATGGCTCCTTTCTTGTCAGCGCCCTCCACGCGTATCCATCAGCTAGGGCTAAGTACTAGCGCCTCTTGCAACTCGCGACCTCGCAAGTTGGAGTGTCAAAATTTGGCACTCTCCCTTTACGAAACCTCAAGAGGCGATGGTTGATTTCCTTTTCGCACTTCTCGCAACTCGCAATCTCACGAGTTCACAAGTTGAAAGGTTGAACTCCGGGCCCTTCTTTTACAAAAATCCAAGGCGTGAAAGTCAGAGAAGGTTTGACTCCTTCAACACTTCTCAGAACTCGCAACTTTGTGACTTGATTCGTTGAGCCTTTGTGCTCCTTTCTTACGAGAATCCGATGCATGAGAAGTCAATAGGGTGTTGACTCTCTTTTCAAGCGACGCGTGTCCACCACTTGTCTCTACTTCTTCCTCTCTCCAGGCATCTTATCGTCACGCCACCTGTCAACCACGCGGTTCCCACCAAGTGGACGTGCCATGTGTTGCACAAGCCTTCACAACTCGCAAGCTTGTGATTTCTGCAGTCGAAACTGATTCCTCCCAACTTCCAAAACCCCGATACGTGATATAGCGAAGAGGTTCTGATCCAACGGTTTCTCCTACTTCTTGCTACTCAGGAATTCGCACAACCAAAGGATTTGGTCTATCCTTCAAACTCACGATATGTGATACCTCGTGAAGATTCAGATCTGATGGTTCTCTCATGGCTTGGATCCAACGGTCTGGATCTCTTCCTCCACTTCTTGCAACTCAGGACTTTGTGACTCCAAGAGTTTGGTCTTCCACCTCCAAACTCACGAACCCTGGGTTCGCGAAATGATCCGATGGCCCAAACTGACCACGATCAACGGTCCTCGTTGATTCTTGAAACCAAAGTGATGGGTTCGTCCAACCTCTATCCACCTTGCAGCTTCTCTAGATCCTATGGTCCTCACAACTTTGTCAGTTCTCCATGGAGAATTGCAACCGCTCTATTCACTCCTCTATGACTTTTGCGAGACGAACTAGTGTTCTCCCTTCTGAACTTTACTTCTACTGGATGACTTCGAACCTCATCTCCCTTTGAAGTATTTCAATCTCTGTCCTCCTTTGAAGTGTTCAAATGTGTTATCCCTCCTTAAATTTCTCTTGTAAACTGAAGCCTCCAAAAGGGTTCCTGCTCGCACTCCTTGTGGCAATCTTTCAAATACTCCTGGGTATTTGATCTTTCGACTCTGTGCACTTTCTGCAACAACATTCTTTCTCTCTTCAACCTTAGTTGATAAGTTGTAAGGCTTCAACTAGCATGTGCACACCTTGCACAGCTCCTGTGCTTCACTTGCACTTTTTCTAGAATGAGAACAACGGTATCCCCGCTGAGCTTTTAGAGATAAACTCTAAAACCCTATCAATGCACTATTTGCAAATGGTTCACTACACTCCTTGTAGGAGCTTCTCTCACTCAGGAAAAGAAATAATTGAAACTCATTCTCTCTCTCTCTCTCTCTCTCTCTCTCTCTCTCTCAGACTTGAAATATTCAACATGAAATCATACATACATATCATAACCTCATAACAAATGAATAACAGAGAGAATAAAACAACCATAAGCATACCATTCAGCATATGTAAACAATAAACGTCATAACAACATGAAAGTTGAGTCAAAGCTTCATATATTAACTCAATTGATTATGTACATGGGTTCTTCTCTACAGCTCTCTGCTATAGCTCTTTTCTTTTGTTTTATGCTAATGATACAATAATAACTACTATGATACAAAGGTGAGGGTGTCTATATCCATTCTCCCTCCTACGCTCTAACTGTCTAATCTATGAATTCAAAACTACCTACTTTCATCAACTAGGCTTAAATTCCTTTTACATTGAAAGATGAGAGCGAATCGCTCAAGATCTATTTACAACAGCCAGATATAAATGCAAGTACACTTCTAGCTACTACATTAATATCTGCTTCTTAATCTTTCAAAAACATTTCAAAATGTGGAAAATGTGTGCTACGCTTTTCCCAACTGGCTTCTGCTTTCATGCTCGCTTGGCTGCTGGCGATGCTCCTGCATCACAAGCATTACTGTAGCTTCTCTAATAAAATCAGTTTCATGATCTCGCCTATGTGACTTGCATGAGTTTGGATTTCCTAATGGGTGACTCTACCTCCAACATGTCTTCACAATTATGTCATGAGACACATTTAGTGATAGATCTCCTCCTATCCAAGACACCTGTATTACAATATACATTACAATTATCAAAGACTATCTTAGTGTAACCATTATAGGTGACATTTGTTCTTCTGAAACACTGAAGCACCCATTTCACTGCAACACCTGAATCTATCACGTATCTGACAACATCATTAGCATGTGAAACATATGGTCTTAACCATTTCATCACATACAATAGACCTCCTACTGAACTTACACGAGACATAACATTTTCTTTTTTATAGACAGGCCCTATTCTTGAAGAAAAATTATAATGGAAATAAAGAGGGATACAAACTAGTTTTACAATGTTCATACTGAACTCCAACCACAACTTACCATTACCATCTCTATGTAATTCCATGCCCATAATTTGTTTTGTTGCTCCTTGATCCCTCATCTGAATTGTCCTGTCCACCTGAGTCATTTTCTCATTGATTTTATCCATGCTTCGGCTTGCATCGATCATATCATCCACAAATAGCATCAAGACTGTGAATGTACTATAAACTGTATAGTCATTCCTACCCTTTGAAAAATTCTAACTCACTATGAGGGATTCAAACCTCTTGTATATTTGCCTGGGTACCAATAGGCCAAACAATGAATTACCTAGCACGCAAACAAATTTAACATTGCGATCTTGAATCAACCCTTTTGGTTGTTCCATACATACTATATCTTTTTCAATGATGACCTTGTAAGAAGTAGGATCCCACACACAACATCCCTTTATATCATCATCATAACTTGCAGAGATATAAAACAAGCAGGAATTCAGAAACAAAGATTTTAAGTCTGGAATTGATTTACCTCTTACCAGTACTTGCAATTATTTCTTTCTCTTATGAACTTGATGCTTCTTCCATAAACAAGAAAGTACATATGTCACTTCAGATGCCACTTCAGTACTCCCTTCTAGCTTATAAAGGTTATCAACCTTGGTTGCCTTCATCACTACTAAATTCCTTTTCGACAATGTGAGAGCTCCACGTTGACCTACGTACTTATATCCACAAGAATTCAACACTCCTAATGAAATCAAATTTTATTTAAGCTCAAGTACATATCTAACATTCGTTAATTCCCTAACAATACCATCGAACATCCTGATTCTAATACTGCCAACCCCAACAGTTTTGCAGGGAATTCCATTTCCCATAAACACTACACCCTCATCAATAGATTGGTAAGAAATGAACCAATTTCTATGTGAGAACATGTGGTGGGAGGCACCTGAATCTAACTGCCATTCTTCTTGATGTTGTAAATTACTAGAAATGGATAAAACTTGATCAATCATACCTGAATTTGTTACAGCCAAATTTTCTTCCTTCATAGAGTTTTCCTCAGATTCCTTTCTTTTCCAACAATCTTTCTTGAGATGTCATGTTTTTCTATAGTACCAACATTTTTCTTTACCCTTTCTGTGTCTTGACTTATATCAAAAAGAAATTCTCTCATTCTTCTCTGTGGTTCGACCTCTGATCAACATCGCCTCTGAAGTTGAGGTTTCTTTACTAGGTTTTCTCCTCATCTCCTCAACCAACAAAGCTCCCACAACATAGTCATAATATAAAACATCTGTTCAGCTAAAGCTAATAGAGGTGACTAGATTATCCCAAGACTTAGGGAACAAACACAATAGTGTAATAGTCTTATCCTCATATTTGAATTTAACTTCCATACTAGTCAATTGAACTATAAGGGTATTGAAGGTATTTAAATTATCATCAACTTTTGTACCTTCTTTCATCCGCAAACTATACAACTGTCTCTTCAAGTAGATTCTGCTTGTCAAGGACTTCATCATATATAAACTTTCCAACTTGCTCCATAACCCTGATGTTGTATCCTCTACTACGATATTAAACAAAACCTCATCTGCCAGACATAAATGAATGGTGCTAAGAGATTTCACATCCAGATCCTCCCATTCCTATTCCATCATGGCTGTTGGTTTCTTTGACTTGCCCGCCAATGCTTTTTGCAACACTTGTTGCACCAACAAATCCCGCATCTTAAGCTTCCAGAGCTCAAAGTTGTTTTTACCACTGAACTTTTCAACTTCAAACTTCGAACTTTGAATATTAGCCATTAGCACAAAAATATCCCAATATCCACTGCTTATAAAAACCCAAGGACCTTTGAAAAAATATGTGGAGGAATGATTCGTAAAATTTTTAATTACAAAACCTTTTAATAATATATAAAAAGGTTTAATAAAAAATCTTTTATAAAACAAAAAGATTCACTTTAAAAAAAAAAACATCCACTTTTACATTTAAATTCCTCCACCTTCTTTACTTCAAATCACCCACATGACTTGGCTTGGCACTTTTTAATTAATGAAAAATGACCTTTTAAGCATCTTCCATCTGTATGTCATACCATCAACTTTTTCAAACAAAGCATACCTTAAATTCCTTTAAAAGTATGCAAATTAATTTAAGGAGTCAAGACTTTTTTCTTTAAGGGAGTCACCACAATAACCTCACGCTTCCACTACAGCGATTCTACACCTCTCGAAACATTTGGAGTGTGTAAATCGTGAAATATCTACGCACTGTTCCTCATATTCAACCGCGGAAATTCCAGATGTTGGTTGTGGAGCCTGATTATCTTCCTGATTTATAGGTCTTTTACTTTCAGCTGTGTTTATACCCCATGAAGTATTTACAGCCCATAAGTATGTACATTCTTCCATGCGAGGAAGTGCAGAGGGGGGTTACCCCCTCTGCAGGGTCTGGGGGCAAGTGGGGGTTCGAGGGCGAAGCCCCCAAAGAAAAAATTGTTTTATAAAAGTATATTGTAATTTCATTGTAAATCTGGACCGTTCATTATAAGGTCACAGATCTAACGGTAGAGATTATGTTAGGGTTTTTTTCCCTAGAAGGAAACCCTCTTTTATGAGGGAAATGTATTGTAGCTATGGTTGATGGTGAATATTGTATTCTGAGAGAGGAGATTGTGAGAGAAAGAAGAGAAAGTTACAGCGGGTTTTGCTATAGGTTGTATCCCTTCATTTGTTGGATAATAATAAAGGAAGGACTTGGCAATTTCTATGGTGGATGTAGCCCACACTGGGTGAACCACGTAAATCCGTGTCTCTCTTGTATTGTGTGTCTTCTGTGTTTTGTTTCTGCATTTGTTTTATTTTATTGCTCCACGGTCCTGTTTTTCTAACACCAGGTTCTCAAATGCACGAAAGGTTTGGGTAGTATGTCGCCGCACCCTTCCAGAGGAGTGACCTGCAACAATGTAGAAATCTACGCACCTCACTTCTGCGACTCCTCCGATAATTTGATGCTCCTTCAACCAGCTCTAACCAGCTCTGATACCACTTGTTAGAATTGTCAATGCAGAAAACACAATTCAAATGTAATAATTAGAAATCACACGCAGATAATAGACACGGGGATTTCACATGGCTCACCCAAACATTGGGCTATGTCCACCAAGCATAGGCATCGATTGTCTTATTATTCAGATCATGGAGATTACATCATCTCATTCACACTCAGTCATTTTTGCTTCTACGGGCTTACATGAATTTATACATTCACACAAGAAACTGAATATTAAATGCAATCCCTATCCATATTCTAACTTGGTCTATTTCGTTGTAACCTTTTGGAAGATTGGTTGTTGTCATTGATGTCAACCCTAGTCATGGGTTTTGGACCGCAAGATTGATGAAGTTATTTGGACATGAAGGAAAATGCACATGCAGA
>JASDQU010322886.1:0-13020 GCA_032191745.1 Picea mariana | reverse complement strand
CTCCCCCATTAGTAATCAATTGTCCCCATTGCATCAAGTTCCCTCGGCATATGGGAAATATTTTGTTGAATCTAAACCTTGGTGAGCCGCTTGCCTCAGTGAAGTAGTTGTCCTTCTCATACTTGGAATTATCCTATTGAAGGATGTCATGAACCTATTGTTAGAGGTGTTGGATCCATTCAAAAAATATGGATGCATTATTTGCATTGGTCTAAGTGTGGGAGGACTCTGTCAGTGAAGATGCAGTGGGGAGAGATATATCAATGGGGGCTAATGGCTGGAACACCGAGCACACCTAAAGAGGTTCATGGCCAATAGAGTTATGAAGGGATCTATTATAGGTATGTTTAACATATGGAAGACTCTCATTCTCTATAAGGGAGTGTCTATATATTGGACCATTGGGTAATGGAGCATTGAGAACCAAATCAATCAAATGATTTACTTGGAAGTGTAGAGACACCCCATAGGTGAAAAAAATTATTTTTTCTCCTCTACAATCTTGTCAAACTACTTCTTCTATATAGAAAGGTCTTGGATTGAGGTTGTGATGGTCACAATGACCTTGTGTTCACCTTCTGATCGGATTGTGAAAAGGGAAAAATGTGTGGTCTGAGAGATTACTTTGCAGCACAATTTTTCTAAGATCAATGAAATGGAAGTAGTCATAGCTATGTATGGTGTCCTATATAGATGACCCCCCAGAGTAACAATGACACTAGGAGGATAATACTTATAGATAGTGTGACATGTACACATATATGGTTGTCCTAAAATAATATCAAATAATTCAACAGGGGTAACATCACACAATACCTCATCTTTGAAGGGATTGATTCCATAGGACATGTGACGCTACTGGTTGACATGAAGGTCTCATCCTTGGATCAACTAACCAATGGTGTATGGTTAGGGGTGTGACATCATCAAAAGATTCAATATCTTAATGAACCCGATCAATATATGGTTCTTTTCCCTCCCACTATCAACAATGAAATGTAGTAGGATTCCCTTCACCCACATATATGAATGGAAGAGGAACTCCCCCTCCTTAATCTCCTTCGACTCTTTTGGTTGGATATTTGTGGTTGCGATGGTAGAACTGGGTTCTACATCGATGAATCACTTTCCTTGTTTTGAATCAAATTATGACTTAGGTTTTGACTCCTTTTCTTTAATATTGACCAACAACGACTGATTCGACCGACATTCATTAATGTTGTGCCAGGGGATTTTGTGGAACTCACACCACTTTCGAGTGTCCTTCTTCATCTTCCTGTTACCCATATTTTCTCACAACTTGGATTGGTTTTCTTGAGGTTTTTATTCCTTGATCTGTCCTTTGTTATGTGAGTTAGGTCTACCTTTTCCATGTTTCTATTGTTGTGGATTTGTAGACCTAAACTCTCACCTATTTCATTGATTAAAATTTCTGCTCAATTTTGACAACATATCGATAGTCAACTACCAGTGAGGAGATTTCCTAGACATCCATATATGTTTGGATGTACCTGTGTATACCAATGTGGCACTTTAGGACTAGGTGTCTCTCATAATATTTAATACCCAACTTTGAGTGCAAGGTACTAAAGATATTGGTATACAATGGTATTTCTTGGACTCTCTTCTGACGTAAAGTTGTTCATCTCATATATTGTCCAGCATAGCTTCCAATAGGATAGAAATCCTCCTTGAGGGAATCCAAAAATGTTTCCCAGGTGGTTTCTCTCCCAAATGGTGTAGATTCATTCAAAGTGTGCCTCTCCCAGTAATATTCCCATCGATATTTAACATGGGGAAGGCATTTGAGGATCACAAAGGTGATATTTTCATCGTCCGAAAAAAATTGGACAGAGTAATAACCTTATAGAATGTTCAAACATTTCTCTAGATCATTTACATCTATCTGGACTTCAAATAAGAGTATATAAAAAATAACTTGTACCTTGAAGGGTGTCACACCTTCCAAATGGATTCTTGTTGAAGATTCTCTAGCCACCATCAATAGTCGTCAAAGGCTCTGAGTGAAGTTTTCCATCATCTTGTTCCTTTGTAACGTGAGATATTCCTTGAGGAACGTATTGAAAGGATGTCCTACTCTGTCATCTATCTTTTCTTCCACCATGGGAGGTCTCTTAGGCCAATTAGAGTGGTCGTTCCCAAGAAAACCTATCTCAAGACCCAACTCTCTATACCATGACCTCATCAGGGACATGCATCGAGAAATAATGAGAAGATTGCTCTAATACCACTGATCTATATTATGTTGAGAATGAAATGAGATAAGAAAAAAAATGGAGAATATAACACGTAAATACAGTGAAACCCAACTTCTATTAATGAATAAAATAATAGAATGTTGTAGAGCACGAACTAGATAGAATGGTGGTAGCTTATCTTCGAAGAGAAAGAGATGTTGGCTATGCTCATTCACACTAAGCATTGCATCACACTCCATTGCATGCTCAAATGAAATCCTTCACCTTAATTATATATGAGAGAGTGAGAGGAGAATAATGTACATGATGCATGTGGGATAAAATGATCTAAGTTTACAAAATTCCACAGGCATGTAAAACACTAGGACTTCCCTAGAGGTCTGTAACATCCCCGACCACCCATGCTAAGCCATGCTACCCTAGAAAATGATTTTATTCTCTTCTCAACATATTGTAACATACCCAGCATCCAACTGAGCTATGCCACGTACATTTTTTGAACTGCATGCAATTAAAACATATACACATAGAACTCTTGCGGAACTTTATATATAAAATGTAAACAGACAAATACATTATGTAAATGCATGGATTCATGCTGAAATAATAGTAAATATATGCATGCAACATATACAGGTAATACCCATAAATATAAAGATAGTTATAACCACACATAGGATAAACCCAAAAAAATAAACACGTAAATAATAATGCAACATGTAAATTTATCACACAATTGACACTTATCTTTGTAATAATATCACCAACTCTGTGCAAAACTTCCACGAATCTCTCATCCTTAGACCACACTGCTTATCACTCTCAGTAGTGAGTCACCCCCAAGATGGGATTAAACTCCACCCGGGTAAAGGGATTCCTAACCAGGCTGACTATCTCAGACAACAGAAAAGACTCTGTCACAAGTGCCAGCTCAGACTAATAGCCTATAGTCCCTCATTCCTCACATTCCTGTCCCACCCTAGGAAGTGTGCCCCTTCTCTTCTCAACAGTCCTTTGACTTCCACACTTCCTTTTCAGGCTTCAACAATAGGTCGGACAGGAAGTCTCGGAGCCCTGTAGTTGTAGTTTAGCACCTTTAGGAAATCAATTCCCAACAATTCTCTCACCCATAGAGATTGATCATGGGCTTGGCAACCCACCTCTTCAATATCCCATGGGCCTAACAACCCACTTCTTCAGTCCATCTCACACTCTAACCAGGTACACAAACAGGTATGGTTATGGATACAGGTTCAGGTACAGTGACAGGAATGTATAGAGGATAGCTCAATGAGTGTGTGAATGATGATGGAATGAGTGACTGAATGATTGCATGATGGAAGGAATGACGAAAAATGAACTAATTCCAAACAATATGTATGCATGTTCCCAACTTGACACTTGTCATGTTGGGAGCTACTTTGGCCCACTTGTCCCCAACCTTAGAAATTAGGATAAAATAATTATACATACTTTATACTTAAGAAATATTAATATAATATTCCATTTTGGCTTAATCTCCCTAGCTTANTTCCCTAACTAGTGGAGTTTAGTCTCACATACTCTTTTATCATGGTCGGTCTGATCGCAACGTTGTATTTTATATTAATGATGAGACATATACAAAAATAGGCTCAGTGAACTTTAACATCTAGGCTCTCCGGCATAATCATGAAAAAACTAGCTCACCATCCTATAAAACACAAGATATACACAAAGGCTCCCTGGCCTCAATATCATGCAGACTTAAAATGTTGCACATGGTATCCTAGAATGTGCACACTTCATCATTTTACTACGCAGTACATGCATGCACTATGCCATGAAAGGTGCATACAAAATTATATCAAACAACTCACCAGCTTAAGGACATTTGCATTTACATTTACAATTGGGTTCGACCTAGGGATATTACAAGGTCACCCATCCCAGTACTAATCTATCCCAAACATGCTTAACAAGGGAGTTCTGATGGGATCTAATGCATTAATGTTGTAGGTATCTACATAAGACCACTAATGTTAGGGACCTAACCTCCCTAACCCCTCAAGTATATAGAATAATATATTTTCCATGTAATAAAGGTCAACATTGGTTAATAACGCCTATTTAATAAATGTTAATAATTCAATGTAAGAACACCTAACAAAAGCTTCTACTTCTAGAAATATCTTCCTCTGGAATGTTCTTTAGAAGATAAAATTAGTATAAATAAGAGTAGGAGGCATGATAAAGCCTTGTCTTGATATTTATTGTAATAGATATCTTCTCTTTAGGAGGTTTCCCCCTCGAAGAGGCAATTCAACATTACTTCTTTCAATAAAGGTGTTATTTCTAGTATTTCTATTATCAACATTCTATTGTTCCATTGGTATTTGTTGAATGTTTATGTTTTTGCATATTACATTACATATAGTACCTTACAAGTGGTATCAGAGCACTTTCATTAGCATAAATTGTGGGTTAAATGTTTTTCCAGGGTAGATATGTGTACTGCAGACATATTTAAAGCACATATATATTTCATTCAGCTAATAAAACTATGATGGGGAAGACTACATGCAATAAATATAGACAGTTTCACAGGGTTGCCTAGAAACCAAAGTTTCAGCTTGTTGGAAACCTGTGTAACCCCTATTAGTACCCATCGAGTAATACCTCATCAGACATAATCTATACATGTCCATAAATCCCATGTACCAAGACGTATATCGAGAGTCCCCTAGGTCTCCTAAAACCATCCCTAGATCAACCTATTAGCCTCCTAACTTCTATAGTGCCATCAAGAGCAACACTCAGGAAGATACTCTCTAGTACATGGGTAATCGGGTAGTATGGATAAGGGTATGGTTGATCCTCCTTAGTTGGTTCCCTAAGATATTGTATTGAGCACTATTGTTCAGCCTTGCACGTATATCAGAGAGATATAGCACATGGAAAACCCTTGTTCCTAGGCACCCCAGAAACCCTAATCGTGGGGTGTTGGTTACTTATCTATATGTGTCCGAGTTTGTATATTTAACTTGTCAACCCAGGGTTCATGTCTATTGGGGATCCAAAAAAACCTCTAAAACTATTGGCCCTCCTAGTAAACCAGAAGGCAACGCAGGACATAGAGTGCACTACGCAGTCTCACCCGAGATAGTCTTAATGGGTGGCTGAAATAATCATGCGTTTGCAGCCTAGGATTGAGTAGAGATATGAGAAGTGTGTACTGAGAGTTCTATCTTAACTTATTAACGCAATAAACTATCATTCACAATTATTCATGGAATATAATCAACCCATTCATTTAGCATATTAATAGCTACTGAAAACAGTAAGGAAACACATGCATTCAATCACATAACACAGGTTTTACCATGGTTCACCCCTGCCTGGGATACATCTACAAAGATATAGCTTTTATGCTATTTTATTATAGTAGTTCCAAAACTACAGTGTCGCACACTTTACAACTCCTTATAGATAGGTCGATATATATTATGAGGCAGACTATATCGCACTAGGCTCCTCAGCCTATGATCTAACCCTTAATATCCACCCTCCTTAATCCTCTATAGCTCAACAACTTACAAAATTAGGTCGTACAGAAAAATATTACAACTAGCTATCAAAACAGTACTCCTCCTCTAGACTCCCTTTATCCCTCTAAGCTCTGGTCTCTATTTTCCCATTCTCTCTCTCCTTCTATGAGACCTAGGTATCTATATTTATACATTTATGGCTCTCCATCCATTACAATGTATTTCAAAAGCCCTAACCTTAATGTCGTTAGGTCTTCCATGCAGGCGTGTGTGTTGCTCTTCCTTCTAGCTGTCACTTCCCTTGTGCATGCCCTCTTTCCTAAAATAACATTTATTTCCTATTTGTCCTACTTCCAATAGGCCCCCAACACTGAAATGTGGCTCGTCACAAGCCACTTAACCTTTGTGATCTTCGTCGATCTCCCTGGTGATCACCTGGAGCTTCTCTCTGATCTTCGCTGCTTGGGTTTGATCCTATGCGGTCTTCTCCTTGAGTGCGTCTATTGTATATACTGCAATATCGTCTATGATCAACCCTACACACTCTTCCTAGGTCTATGCCATATATGTCTTGGCTTCCTCTACCTGTGCAATGACCCCTACTACACGCTCCTGGAGCGGTTCCATTTGATCCTGGCACTCCTTTTTCTACGTTTGTGCAGTGGTGATTTCTACTTGTAGTCTCTTTATATTTTGCGCCCCTTTGATGTGCTCTTTGATGGACATTGTTTTCTACCTCTACTTGAGGTCTTGGATAGCTACATTGATCATTTATTCTTCCTTGTCCCACTATTGGACCTGTTAATCCTCTTCTAGCTTTATCCAGAGATGTGTTGCTTTGTCGAATAGGTCAGTCGCTATGTGGGCCTGTTGTTTTATCTCCTGTATCTTCTTTGTTTCCTCCTGCTTCCTCTGCTCCCTTACCTTCGATGGATTGGTAGGTGTGATTTGTTCAAGAAGATTCTCAATATCTTGTTTATATTGATAGATTGTCTGTGCAATTTGATCAATCTTCTTGGTTGTTGTGAGTTTGACCCTCTATGCGGTCTCTAGAATCTTCTCGTAAGCTCCGACCACTTTTTTTTCCAATCAGTTCACGGGTTCTCTCTCCTCGTTGGTCTCAAGCTTGGCCTTCTCATATATCAATTCCATCTTGTCTCATTTATCCTTTACCTGTTGTAAATGGGCTGTGTCTGTGTGTGCACGAGAATGTACCTCTTGGGTAACACTAACCTGTAGTTTATGTAGAGCCTTGGATGGTATCCATGGCAATACCAATTGTAATTGAGCTAATTCCTTTAGGGGTGTCTGTCCCACAATCTCGTCCATGCACAACATGCTGGGTCTAATTTGGAACGTTTCACTCGGCTGCGGTATTGTGTGGATTGTATCCCACTCACTTGCTTCAAGTTCTCCTCTTGTCTGTGATGTTGATGGCCCTGTTTCAATGTTGTTTTTTACTACCTGTGCTTCCCCGATCTTCTTTAGGAACTATTGCATGTATGTCAACTCCTCTTGAATTATGTCCCTGTGGCACACAACATTCTCAAAATCCTCGGATGTACGATCCTGGACCAATTGGGATATCATTTCTGCATTATCCTCTGTGATCCTATATTCAGGAGGTGTTCTATGCACCTTCATCTTCTTGCAAGCACCCCCCATCTAAGCAGTTGGTCTCTTAGTCAGGCCTGGTTCTTGTGGATTAGGACTAGGTGTAGTCCCATGTGTTGCCTCAGCCTATTACTACTATACTTGGGGTGGTTGTGTATTATTCTTCTTCCCCTTCTGGGTTCCTCTCTTGGATGTCCCCACTTTCGTTTGCTTTGGTTTTGTCTAGCCCATCCTTGGTTTCTTGGGCACTGTGACTCCCTAGGGTTGTGTCTCTTCCTTCCCTACTTCCTCATCATGTGGATGTTCTTGCCTTGCTTCCTCCTCCTCTGCTCCTGCAGGTATGTCTCGAGTGACGACTGTGATCCTCCAATTGTCCTCCCAATCTTTGATAAATGTTTCTATGTCTCCCTTTGTTATGCAATAGCATAGTTGTAGCCACTGCTTGTTGGGGTCCTTCTTCACCTGGATCCACATCACATGTCGAGTGGCCTTGAATTTAGCTATGTTGTGATAGTATGCAACAGCCTACAGTGTTATTCTCCAAAGTTTGGTGATGGTCTCCTGTAGATCGCAAAGATATCCTTTGAATATAGATGCATTCATATTTCTGTTCTTGGCATCCAAAGTAGTGCCAAGCAATAAATATCTCGCTCCATGATTGGGTTTGGGTATGGTGGTGAAAGATACATATTTCAGTTCCTTCCATCCCATAATGGTTATCAACATGATCATTCATGAGTAATGAAATTTTTTTCCTAGATCCTGCACATCCTTGCAGTCATCTAGAAACAAATTCAATAGATAAGGGGCCCAACTAACTGTGGTGCCCTCGGCACACTGCGATGCAATTGCAACAACCCCCACCATGACTTCCTCCTTACGGAATTTTCTGAGCATCTTCCAGGCCATGATTTTTGTAGCCATTTTTTTTGCTACTTCGTTGATCCATTTGATGATGATTCCACGCATCCCCCTTTCAGTGTCGTATTTCTTTTTCATCTCTTTAGCGAGTGATTTCTCCTTTGTTTTATCATCGAGAAACTGTGTAGGTTCCATGCCCCATGATGGCAGCCCTATGATCTGTGCAATGAGCTCTATGTCTATTGAGATGAGCTTGTCCATCCATATATCTCTTCCATGTCTGACCACCATCAATTGTTTGACGCAACAGTTGGAATATTGTCCTATGCTAAAGTGTGGTAGTTCCAACAGACCTAAAATCCTCGTTTTTGCCAATCTTGCTTCCCGCTGGAATGGTTGATGAAATGGTTCCCTAAATGGGTTTACACCCACTTTCTGTAAGTAAAATTGCTTCATGAACTCTAGGAACTTGTTCGTGTCCGTTACATCATGGTCCAAGTATTTTATCTTCTCAACATAACCTAGCAAGTCTGCATTCACCCGTGCCCCTTCTGGTATGCGCGACAAAACAATTGCGGATGCGGGTTGTTTGCACTATAACCTAGGTATTGTGTGTTTGTCCTTTCATGGTGGTGGCTAACTAGAGCTTCCAGCCTCCATTGGTTGTTCTTTGGCATAATGTTCTATCCATCTCGTGACATCTTCCACTACTCATCCTGTGGATGTTCTGACATGACTGTTTCTGATTCATCTGGCTCAGCCACTATTTTCTGATTTGTAGTTGTCCCATTGACTCTCGAGGCTTCTTCATGTTTTTCTAGTTGCACTTGGTTTCATGTGCCCTCATTCTATCGGCCCTATCCCTCTGTCGGCATGTCCACATTCATGCCTTCTGGTGTTGTTTGTTGGTTTTCCTCCACAAGGGAGGTGGGGTTAACTGGTGTTGTATCTGGTGATGGGATTTCGTCTACATTGATGACCTCTGACGGCTATTATTCACTTTCCTGTGATTGTACTTGTGCCCTGGTCCTAACTCTAGATTTTCTGGTAGTCTAGATCAGTTCATCTTGTTTGGGTGGTACCATGGTGGTGAAAGTGGATTTTTCACTGAGCTCATTGGCCTCTACAACCTCTGTGATCTTCACTCTATGGTTCATATGCTCTATCGCTCTCTGTCTCTTCTAATTTCTCAATAGGATTTTTTGTTCCCACATCCTTTCTTTGCATGGGCATCATATGAAGATTGTCGAATACGCTACCTTTATTATGGATTCAATGAACCTCTGGTTCCTTCATACTTTCCATTACTCTCCCTCGCCGTCTCCAGTTGGCGTGATTAATGTGGCGTCCTGTCGGTCCTTTCCGTCATTTAATTCCGCTTACCTTCATCATTTAGTACTTCTTTTTTCGTTGTTACCTTTCCCTCTTGTTTTCGTATTGAACTAACCGTTGGCCTTCTCTTTGCTGGGTTTTTATTCCTAAGTGTGTGTGCTTCTTCTCCTTTCGATGCACTATACCTCTGTTAGTTTTTTTTTTTTTTTTAAACTCCTCGGTGACTTTCAAGTTATGTGTGGTCGACTGTCCCTATACAACTTCATTTGGCTCCCATTGATCATCCCTCTGAGTTATGCGCCTCTTAAGTATTTCAACTATACAACTCCCCCATCTGTGATAGTTTTTACTTCGTATGGTCGTAACCAATGCATTCTGAGTTTTCTTGGATGCTGAATGGATTTGTTGTCATACATCAACACTAGGTATCCTTCCTTGAAATTTTTCTTCTTGATATGTCTGTCATGCCACGCTTTGTCCCTTTCTTTCTGAACTTGTTGGTGGAATCCTGCTAGGATCCGATATTTCTCCATGACAAAAAACTTATTCAACCTGTCATGTACTATGCCTCATTCTGTGAGATGTGTAATCGTTTCTACGCATAAATTGGGTATTAGAAATTCTAATGACACTACTAATTCTTGTCCATATACTAGTTTGAAAGATGTTTTTCCTGTCAACTTCTTACATGTGGTTCTATATGCCCACAATACTGTTGGTATTTTGAGATCCCAATCATCCCTATTGACATTACAAATCTTTGTCAGTGCGTTTTCCAGGATTTTGTTAAATGCTTCTACTATTCCATTTGCATGTGGGTGATAAGGAGTGCTCTTTTGATGATGGACTTCAAATTCTTCATTCATAGCCTTAATAGTGTTGCTAATGTAGTGAGTGACTTGGTCGCTATTGAAAATTATTGGGCAACCAAACCTAGTGATTACTTGTTCAAATAGAAAGTATGTTGTTGTTTCTGTGTTGCAATCCTTCACTGGTGCTTCTTTCACCCATCTTGTCAGGTATTCTGTCACAATGATAATGTACCTTGCTCTTGTTTTTTTGACTGATGGGTTGATTAGTCCCACAAAGTCGATTTCCCATTTTTCGAATACCTACAACGTTACCTATGGTCGTAGTGGTATCTTGTCCCTTCTATTGGGTTTACCAACCCTATGACAAACATCACATCTCTGGAAGTACTCTTTCAAGTCTATGTGAATGGGCAGCCACCATAGTCCTGCACGCAATAGCTTCTATGCGGTATTTTTTCCTGTGTAATGTCCTCCTACTATTCCCTCATGGGATTCTGCTAAAACCCTTGGTCTTTCATGTTCTAGCACATATCTTTTCAAGATGCTATTTGCGCCCATTTTGTATAAGTGTCCTGCAATCAGCTGATAGTCTGCAGCTCAGACTACCATGATCTTCTTCTACGTGGTGTTATATTCCTGTGGTGCAGTACCTATACTCAAGTACTGAATGATATATGCAATGTATTCATCGATGATTTGGACTGAAAATAACTGTGTCCGTAAATTTTTCCTCTAAATTTGTAGGTTATTCTCCATTCGTGACCCTTGATAGGTGGTCAGGGCCTACATTCAACTTTCCTGGATTGACTATTACTTCAAAATCAAACTCTTGAAACAATAGTAACCATCGACAGATTCTCCCTCCTCAACATTGGCTTGTTGACTAGGTATTTAAGGGTTGATTGATCTGTGAACATCTTAAAATATTTTCCCAATAAGTAATGTTTGAATTTGTGCAGTGTGTAGACCATACCTAGGCCTTCCCTCTATGTAGTGTTATAGTTCTACTCTAATTTTGATAGTTTTCTGCTCGCAAATGCTATAGGGTGATCCAAATCTCCCACTCCTAGTTGTGCCAAAATAGCTCCAAGTGCTATGGATGATGCATCTACATGTACATGGAATGTATTCTCCCAGTTTGGAAATACTAGTATTGGCGCGATGACCATCTTTTCTTTTAGCGTATCTAGACCGTGTTGACAGTGTTCATTCCACTGAAACTTTGTATCTTTCCTTAACAATTTCTCCATTGGAGTGGTAATATAAGCGTACCCTTTGATAAACTTTATGTAGTATCATGTGTGTCCCAATGTCTCTCTTAGTTGATGGACTGTCTTTGGTGGTGGCAAGTTAACAATTACTACAATTTTTGCAGGATCTACTAGTAAGCCTTGTTTTCATACTATATGGCATAGTAATAGCCCTAACGGTGTTCCGAAGATACATTTATTGATTTTTAACGATATATGTCACTGCCTGTATCTTTGTTTTCCCTTGGGTATGGAAGTAAGTAAATATTAAGGCAGAAAAGGCGAAACGTGAACTGTGTGGAAGATATAGTGACTGATACTGGGTCAAACTGATCAAAAGAGTAGAAAAGATGAAACGAAGTGAGAGAAAGCAAGTCGTCGAATGAGGAGATCGAGGATGACATATCATAAAGGAAGATGGATCATGGACAACTCAATAAGTGGAAAATCCACCGTTCGATGCTTTGTAGCACTGCGCGAGAAGGAAGGAAAGAAAGGTTGGTGAAGCCCTAAAAACGTGTGTCAAGTTGACTTAGGGTTTTAGACACCTAGGGTTTTGGTATTTAGGGTTTTAACACTTAGGTCTCGGCCTAATGTTGTCGTTGAGATATTGTAATGTATAAATAAATGTCAAGAGGACCTAGGATGGGGTCGATGATATTATGAGAAGATATTTCTATTGAGAGAGAAGTATTGTATTGTTAGAGCAGTCTGTATTGTAAGATCTTCAGCTAGGTGCGAAGATCAACCCTGCATCTGGGTGCGCAGGGAGGGGAGAGAAAGAGAGAGAAGAAGAGAAGATTTGCTAGTTAAGAGCACAAATAAGCACTGTATTCTTTCATCTTAATATATTATAAAGCACAGTTCTATGGGCGTAGCCCTAGGGAGAGGGTGAACCACATATATATTGTGTTGTGTGTGATTGATGTTGTATTCTTGGATTTTGTTACTCTATTGATGTATTAGTATGTTAGATCTGATATATAATTGTGCGAAGTAGGTTTATTCTTGGTAAGAATAATAAAATCTTCATGAGATGTTTCTTTGGTTCCACTTGCATTTCCCTTGGTTGTAGACATCTGTGTCTTGCAACCCCCCCATAGCTACTTTGGTTGAGACTGCATCTGCCTCACAGGTGTTGCTGAAAGGGCTGGTAGTTAGGGCTTGTTGGTGCAATCTTAGAGTTGAACCCCGGGTGTGCCCCTATGCCAACAAATGGTTCTGTTTCCACAACAGGAATCTTCTTGAGGGAATGTCAAGGTGGTTTCTGTTCAAGGATAAATTCGTGAGTGCGGACACAGACCAATCTCCACAGATCCACCTGGATCTGGAACAAACCGTGACAGAATACTACTCTTTCCCTAGTTTTAGAGTGTTGAATGGACAAAAGAGGAAGAATGATATA
>JASDQU010322883.1:0-13020 GCA_032191745.1 Picea mariana | reverse complement strand
TTTTTTCTAAGATTTTATGCAGCAAACATAAAGGAATTTCGCTCGACTACGAGCTACTTATGCTCTAAATGCACTGCAAAAAACTTATGAACCAAAATACTTCTCCCTAGCTAGTGATGCAGAAACACACTCTTCAAACAAAGAAGAAAATGGAAAGAGATTTTTTATTTATTTAAGTGCTAATAAAGGAACAAAGGGAAAATACCGACAAGCACAAAACCAAGAAAGACAAACTCTAGCTTAAAGCGCAGATCGCAAAAAATCAGAATAAAGGCACACAATGGAAATAAAGAAAACAAAGACTCTTACGCTTGCCTAAAAACCATAAAGAAAAATATATATATATATATTTTTATATTTTCTATTCAACTATCAACTAAGAAAAAGCAGGCTAAGGGTAAGATGACCTAACCTACTGACTGTTCAACTCGAGACTCAAACACTTGAGAGGAGTACTTCTCATCAAAGGAGGGGATGACTGCCCCACCCTGAACAAAAAGTAGCCTGTCAAGCACGCTACTGTCACCAAAACAGCACGCGTGCGAACGCGTGCTGAGCTAAAACAGGATGCGTGTACACGCGGGCTGACCTTGTACAGGCCGCATGTATGTACAAATTCTAAGACAAGGATAAAAATAAGCAGTCCATACCAGGAAGAGGCCTCTGGTATTGACAACTAGGGTCCCTTGAAGGCTTGGATGCTTTTTCTAACAGAAAATAAATAATAATGCAAGGAATAATAAGGCGAAAAAAGCAATCTGAGATAGGACTGTGAACCAGCAAGACCCAGATAGGATTCCAGAAAACCCCCTGAGAATATATAATTCTGACAGGGAAGAGGTGGACTGCCTCTAAAGTTCTCTGAACTCCTACACACTACTGTTATCCCTACAGCTAGCGTTCACATGCGGGCTGTAAGAGGATAGGGCGCGGGCACACGTGTGCAGGTCTTCTGCAGGCCACGTGTACCTCTGTGTGTCCCAACAACTACCATCGAGAAATAGTCAAGGGAAACTAGTATAAAGAACCAGGCTCCCTGCTAGCTCAGACCTTAGAAAAAGACAGACAAAGAAACAAAAAAATCTAATCTTTTAAACTACCCAAAAACTTTAAAGAAATCCATAAACCCTAAAGAGTATTATCCCCAGTACGGTCGCCAATTCTGTTGTTGGGGAAAAACACCCTACGGACTAGCAAACTAGGGTCAGACTTGCATGCATATTTTGACCAAAAATAAATTACTTTTTAACCTACAACCCAATATTAAAACCCCTCTTTCACAGTAAATGCATGAAGAGAACCACCAACCTTATTACCAGTGTTCGATGTAGATCCTCCGTTGCATTTTGACCACTTGCTTGCGCTGCTCCTTCCACAGATGACCTGCAATCAAGACAAATAACAACTATGCATGCATGATACTTCTCTACTCAAGGGTTAGAAATCACGCATAAATTCATCAAATCATAGACAATTCGTGCATTGGGATGGGAAAAGTATTCTTTTTATTGTTGAAAATGAATCAACTTACAATCAAAGCTGAGACCGGCCACCTCTCCTTGAACCTGATCCTGGGCTCCTCTTCTTCTGTCCTCCAACTTCTTTGCATTAAATCTCCTTTGACATGAGGAAAGGCTAAAGGGTTGGGACAATGGATTACGTAAATGGGCAGAGTTTCTTTGCTATATTTTTTCCTCTTCCAAATTTTACCCCTACCCCTTCTTTTATAGGCTAGAAGGAGCTAGGGTTTTGGACAAACCCTCGACCATGCATGGTTGGGAGTTTCAGTTAACTGACCCATAGCTTTTTGTCTTGTCGGAAACTTTCCTCTTTTCGTGCTTTGTTAGGTACACACGGGCTATAGTGAGCCAGCCAGCATGCACACACGTGCAGTAATGGGTTAAGGCGCGTGGGCCTTGACACAAGAGGATTTCCAAAGAGTTGTTCATCATATGTTTTGGCAATGAAGGGATATGAGTTGGCCTGATGCCAGGTAAGCATGTGTGGTGCAATTTAGGATTATAACAGTAATTGATTTCAAAATTTTCTAAACATGTGAGCCTTTTTTAGACTCCAGTAGGTTATGTATGCACCCATTTCTTTCACCCCTAAAGTATTTCTTCCACCATTCCATTCTTCCTGTGATCATTTTTCACAACAATTGGGCTCCCATTTCCAAGTTCAACAAAGATGGATATTTTAGTCCCAAACCACCTCTATATTTAAAAAATCTAACTATGTTCCAATTTATAAGATGATACTTCTTTGTATTGGACTTGCCCCCCTGCCAAAGAATTTTTCTGATGTTGAGATTGATCTAGTTCATAATACCAACTGAAGCCAGCATGGCCTAACATTGGTATATACGAGTAGCTAAGAGTATTGATTTTATTAGGACCTCTCTACCCATTGGGATCCCATTGTCCAAACTTAGTTTTTATTTTATCAATGATGTTCAACCAAGATTAGGAGGAAGGATTTTTTTTAGAGAAATAGGAATCCTAAGATACCTTAAAGAAGACTAGTTTTGAGATAAAGGAAATTGAAAATTTATAAAGATGGAATGCATTGCCTGTATATTAGAATTACAACAAAAAAATTGGTATTTATGATGGTTGATTGCCCCTCCAAAAGCAAGAAGAAAGGATTCCAAAACTTGATTGAATCAGGTAGTGATAATAATGGACACACCACAAAGAAGAAGAGTGTCATATGAGAACTATGAATGGTTCAATATCTTAACACCCCATACAATCTTGATTCCTAAGATATTCCCATTAATGTATTATACTTCAATTTTTCTTCATAATGAACCGACCACGATGATGTAAACGAGAAGGAACACAAGCTATATCCTTTCCTTAATCCCCTACTCCCTTGAAAGAAAAGAGTGATTCTACCATTAAACAATGGGGCGATTCAAGGGGCGTTGATGTTTAAAGATATATGTTAAATAAAGAAGGATCTAAAACCAAACCTTTCAATTACCTTAAAAATGGAGTGCCACACAAGAGAGAAGACATTTTCCATATCGAAATTGATAATCATGCCTTTCTTCCTATTCTCCTTACTTGGTGGATGGATTCCTACACAAGCACAATATTGTCAATAAATTTCCTATCTTGCAGAAACCCGGGCTCTTGATTTTCATAAATAAGTTTGGGCATAATCTTCTTCATCCTAGACACTATGATCTTGTTCATGATTTTGTATGAGGAGTTACAAAGAGAAATGAATCTGAATCTTGCAAAAGAGGGGGAATTTGCTTCTTTTAGAATTAAATCCAAGAAGGAAGAGTTGGTGCTTCCTCTTATCTTACAGGGCCTTTGGGTGTATTGGAGAATCCTTTTTAGATCATATTTAATGAGATCCAAAAAAATCTATAAAATGAAATCGATAAGACATAAGGCCCATGAGACTTATCTATCTCTAGATTCCAAATGGTTCTCTGAATATCTACCTCCTCAATTGGTTTCAATATGTTTTATTCTCCTCTTCTAAGACTGTAGCTGGAATATTCTATAGCATTGTCTCCATATCCTCTGGTGCCACATTTTCTTGTTGTGTGAAAAGGGAGTCGTAGTGTGATTTGGTTGCACTCTTTAATTTCTTCAAATCATAGATTCTAGTGCTATCATCTCTAATTATCTTCTTCACATTATCTCTTATATCCCAAGTTTTAGCTTGTTTGTGTTAATTTTTCTATATGAGATGATATGTGAGACAAATTCATTATTACAATGACAAGTGTGCCATATACAGAGAACATATGGTGACCATCCATGAAAGGATGTGTCCCTTGGAAAATCAATAACAAATTATTATTACTATTACTTATTATATATATTATTTAATAATTAATAATTATATTATTAATTATTAATCTAGGAGAATGTCTTCCCGAGGTTGTCCAAACATCAACACTCCCTCTCAATAAGGGAGACATTCTGCATCATGTCAATCTTGTCTTTGAAGTATACAAACTTTTCCCTAGACTCATGACACATGTCTATCAGTCCTTGGAGATGTCTCTCTCCTACCTCAATCGAGGGGAAAATCCCCCATGCGGCTCTCCCTCTGAGCCAACTGACTCTCTCTAATATTATGCTCACTCTGGGTCCACATGTGATAGGATCTAGCATCTCGAGTCTTTATCATTCCTAGTCAGATCAATATGACTAAGGAGAAATACTACACCTGGGCCATTCACCATAGGTACACACTTGTGAGTGAGTGTTAGCCTGATTCTATCTGACACATGGAAAATGTCTCAAGCACCTCGAGTCCATATCACTCCTTGTCATGATCAAGGAAGGAATACGCCTGGGCCCATTTACCACTAGTACACCCTTGTAATAAATGTATCCTATCTCCCTTGGTCTGTAGCCCAATCTACGAAAAGGTCTGTCAAATGCTTACTAGGGCTATTCTCCTGTGTTCATAAACGTCATGTAGTTAGTATCCAAAAGACTTGAGCTAGCTCATCCTACAAGGAGTGGATAGTTCCTTGAGACTGATCAAGCTAAGTCATCTTGGACCATATTTAACATATAGAGGTTTCCTCATGAAACCAATGTCTAAGACATATCGCAGTTCCCTCATGGAACCAATGTCTCACAATACATATTGAGTTTTCATCGTGAAACCAATGTCTTGGTTCCTTCATTTGACCATCCGAGGCACATCATGATGAAGTCCGCATTCTCTCCTACTAGTCCATACAGGACCCTCCAGGGATAATATCTCATGATGATGCCTCAAACATCTCTAGGACACATCAAGGTTCCCTCATGGAACCAATGTCCCCCAATACATAGTGAGGTTTCCTCATGAAACCAATGTCTTGGTTCCTTCATCTTACCATCTGAGGCATGTCATGATGAATTCTACATCCGCCCCTACTAGTCCACACAGGACCCTCCGGGGAAAATGTCTCATGATGCTACCTCAAACATCAACACTCCCTCTTAACTAGGGAGGTATCTTTCACGATGTCTTATTCTGGTAGTCCACTGACTACTCTGAAATCAATTAGTAGCACACAACTACTACCATGCCATTGGTAGCTCAAATCATCGATATCAGTCTCCATGACTATTCTACGATTAAACAATAGCACACAAGTACTTCCAAGAAGTTTGGTAGTCTCCATGGAAATCATCTAGTAGCACACAAATACTACAATGCCATCCAATAGAACATGATTGTGCCAAGCCATAATAGTACACAACTACTGTCCTATGATACAAAATCATCACTAATGGTACACACCCACTGCTAGTAGCACACAACTACCGTCTAGTGACACACAATCATTGCCATTGGTACACAACCAATGTAGTAACACAAAGCTACTTTCCAGAGACACACAATCACTGCCAGTGGTACACACTCAACTGAGTGTCATGCAGTTGTCACACACTCAATGGAGTGTCCTATGACTACAAGGACCATTCTTTCTAATAAGGTCACTATACGTGACACATGAACAATGTCAGTCCCAAAACATTTTCCCTAATCAGGTCACCATATTTGCCATAGGGAAAATGTCATTTCTCTTAGATGTTGAAAACCACACCATGGGATATAAGGACCATTCTTATAATCAGATCACTACATGTGACATAGAAGAATGCCAGTCCCAGACCATTTTCTCTAATCAGGTCACCATATGTTCCATAGTGAAAATGTCAGTCCTGTACCAACCTCCCTAATTAGGTCACCATCCATGCCATAGGGGGTAGACCATTCATCATGATCAGGTCACCATATGTGCCATAGGAGAATGTTAGTACTAGACCATTTTCTGCAAAAAGTGTCAGTCCATGATACATCAACAATCTATCCAACCTAAACCATTCTCTACAGGGATAATGTTAGTCCAACAACACACTGACTATCCACGATGCAAGGATATCAACACTTTGTTGGCACCAGGACGAAGTGGAAAGAATAATGATCGTGAGAAAGAAAGCGTGCAAAAACGGAAGTAACAACTGGAAGGTAACACAACATGCGCGCATGCAAGAAAGCGTGCACAAGGAAAACGACAGCTAGAGGAAGAAAAACACATGTGCATGCAAGAAAGCATGCACAAGGAAAATGACAGCTGGAGGAAGAACAACATGTGTGCATGGGAGGAAGACCTAATGTCGGTAGGTTTAGGGTTTTGTTAATACATTTTAAATGGCTGAAGAGCCCGATATATAAATAGAGATACACAGGTATCATAGAGAGGTTGATTCACTTTTGTATTAGTTCAGTTTTTATAATACTTTATCGGAGCTAGATACGAGTTGATGCGTTATGTAATACGATCATGGACCAAGTTTGTAAGATGTTGAGCTAGAATAGAGGAGAGGAGGAAGATCTGAGGATTAGATCGCAGGCTATGGAGTCTGGTGAGATCTAGTTCGTCTCATACGAATCTTACCCATCAGAGGGAATTGTAAGCGCGCAGCGTTGGAGATGCAGAACTATCATAATAAAAGAGCCAAGAGACAAATATTTATGGACGTAGCCCAGGAGAGGCTGAACCACGGTAATATCTGTGCAATGTGATGAATGCATGTACCTCTTTTCTTCTTTCAGTAGTTCATTGTCATGCTTAATAAATGAGTTAATATATTGTTATGAATTACGATTATGTTGTTTGGGAATTAAATTATGAAATGGAAACATGCACCAGTGAGGAATAAGTAGATTACATTCACATTTCATAGCGCATGGCTCTGGTTAACAAACCCCTATCTCATACTCAATCCTAGGCTGTAAACACTTGAGTCTTACAACCACCCATTTAAATCTATCTCGGGTGAGACTACACAGTGCATTCTGTGTACTGTGTTGCCTTCTGGTTTACCAGGGGGGGCGATAGTTTTAGAGGCTTTGTTGGAAACCCAAAATACATGAACCCTGGGTCAATAACGTCTCAGACAGAAGAAGAGAGCGGTTAAAAAACCAACAAATGGTTCCGTTTCCGTGTTATAAGGAACAAGAGAGGATTGGGTAGAGGAGATAGGTTGCATGAGAAAAGAATGAGAAAAACAAGAAGACCAATGATCCATTAGAAGGGAATGTTGAGACCGTGGAACCCCACGAAAGCAGAAATCCAAGGTTGGTTAAGAACCAAAGAGCTAGAGTTTTCCCAACAAGACAATAGAAACCCTAAACTCACACCTCACAAATATCTGGATAAATACGTATTTACGGATTTACATGAAGTCTTTTTCTGTGATTTTCCACATCTACTACAAGAGTGGATACTAAGGTTGAAGGATAACCACGCGATGAACCAGATCCAACAGCTAGAGTGGACCCGAGTACAGATTGATTAGTTACAATAGGTGAACAAAAAATTCACCCGCGTAGTAGACTTATGGCTTGACAGTATTGTGGTAGGCTTCATCACCGAATTTGAAGTCGATACAACGAAGTCATACAGCGCAACATAATTTTTTTTCTACGTGGACCTCGAGGAGGGTACATTCAATCCTTGTATACTGATATTAAGATACTGCTATATAACAAAGGTGTAATGACAATGGAATCAGACAACTAAACTTCCCTGTGTGCATGGGGGAAGGGGGAAAGCACTGACAAAGAGAGGATAAATGGAAGGAGGTGAGTATAAAGGCAAGAAGGAGGAGGAACCCTTGGACCTGATCATGATGGATGATTACCATCTCAAGTAGATCTTGGCATCATCAGGAAGGACGTGTAGCGGAGTACCCTACCAATATAAGGTGAATACCAAGAAGAGATTCATAGCCGCGAGGGAGGGCTTGGTGAGTGATGAGGAAGGGGTAGAGGATCTCCGAGTTGTGGAGCAGATTGAGGAAATCCTACACACAACATACGAGAGGAAGATGAGAGGCCCAAGAATGGGAGAATAAGGCATCCACACTATCCATATTAATGTCAGTGTGGAACCCACAAACCTATGTGCGACTAATACACCAAAGAGAAATCCATCATTTAGACAATCGAAGTTCTGAGGAATTCCGACAACAAGAAGTACATCTACACTAGGAGAAACAACTGGAGGAACCAGTTCAGGAAACACTAGTCAAGTATCTACACCACACGGAGGAGGTAGTAGTTCAGTATTCAGAATGGCAGGACACGATCCCACTATCAGATTACCAGAATTTCGAGGAGAAGCATCTGTCCATTTGTGCAAAGATATGAGAGGCAAAATAGATCACTGATGAATATACCAAACTCATGCATCTAGCGATTACGCTACGCGACCATGCACTAGACTGGTACATGAGTCTAGACACAAACAATACCCATAGGATGACAAGGACATTGACCGACATTAAGAAATTATTGATAAACGAGTTCCAGAAGCCGAGCTCATAGGATCAGTACATGAACGAGATGATTGAAATAAGACAGAAACTAGGAGAATCAGTATAGGAGATTGATTATAGGTTCAAGCGACTAAAAGGAAATCTAAAATACCTTATGACCGAGATGCAACATCGACACCTGTTTGTCAACTCACTATGCCCACACTTAAAATTTCCCCTACGACAACAGAAATTTCAAACGCAGGTAGAGAATCTGCAGGCAGCCTTGCAACTGGAAGAGAACCAGTACCAGTAGACAGACCCAACTATTGAGGAATTGAAGGAAGATTTGAAGAATCTAACATTTCAGCTAAACCATAATAAGAATAAGGACAAACGAGAAGCCATTTGGTGCACTGCATGCAGGACGGAAGGACACCACAAGAACGAATGCCCAACATTCACGCAATATATGGAAACATGTATGCCAAATCCGCTACCACAGGGAAGGTTATGGTGTGAAATATGAAAGAAATCGAGTCACGACCCTTATCATTGCAGAATGATGGATAAATACCAGACAGTTCTGAAGAATTCATATTGCACCTTTTGTAAGTCAGTAGGCCATGATGACAAAGATTGCAGAAATATGAAGCTGATGCGGGAAATAACATCAGATGCATACAGGGTACAGGCCGAAATGATGATTGGGAAAGCAACGCCATAGTTCAATCAAACCCTAGCTCCATACAACACTGCACAACAAGAGTATAATACTGTGCAACAACCATACAATAACGTGCAGCCGTGGTATAACCCAACACAACCCTAGTAAAATACTGTGCAGTATAATCAGACACCACAGTATAACGCACCGAGAGGTGATCGAGCAGGCTACCGAGGAGGAGGACGAGCCAAAGGAGGTTTCATACATGGTAGAGGACCCGTCACATGTCACAATGGTCAACAACTAGGACATCATGCACGAGAATGTCCACTTCCACCAACAACTTGCATGTATTGCTGTGCATCGAACCGCGATATAGAGGAATGTCTCACACTACTAGTAAAGATCCAGGAAAAGAGGAATCAGAACAATCAGAATGTCCAGTGGATTTGAGCTAAAGCTAGGGATGATAGATGCAACATCAATATAGTCACTCATGCAGGAATGAAAATAGGAAGAGACACAGCTCGAAAAGAACCAACATAGAACCAATGGATAAAGAAGAACACTGAACCACGAAAGTAGTTCGACGTGCCAAAAGAAAAGGAGAATTTTAAGGAAGCCAGACAAGAATTTCAGAAGGAAGACATAGCGTCGACTTCAACTGCGCAACCATTCAAGGAAGTCCCAAAATATGAGATGTCGCCATCATTGGATCATACCAATGGAATGCATCCCAAGGGACAAGTAAGTACAATCAAAGGATTTTTGCAATCATGCATGAAAGTATTAAGTGATCCTTCATATGTGAAAACATTGCAAAACATACTAGAGAAATGTAGCAGTGAGACGGAAGAGAAGCTAGAACCAAAATCTGTCAATCACCTACACACCAGAAGAAGAACAAGTAGGGAATTTAGACTAAATTCTAACATTGGAGATTTCAATATGGGAGACATTATACTAGACCTAGGATCCGAAGTGAATGTGCTACCCAAGAAGACCTGGAAATGCATGGGAGAGACAACACTGAGATTCTCAAATGTCCAATTAAAACTAGAAAACCAACATAGAGTCCTACCAATAGGTAGACTGAAAGGAGTAACAATAGACCTTGATGGAGTGTGCACTAAAGAAGACTTTGAAGTCATTGAAATAGTGGACAACACAACACCTTACTCGACACTACTTGGTCTGGATTGGGCATTTGACAACCATACCATAATCAATTTGAAAACCAGGAAAATGACATTTGAATCCAGAGAATACAAGGTCATAGCACCACTATATCCATCAGAAGGGGAGAGGTTCATAGAACCCACTTTCCTGGACTTAGAGGAGATCGGCCAGTTGTACAGAACAACTGCGCACGATGAATATTACGTAAACCCAACTGCAGATGGAGTACTCAGTTGGCAGACCATTACTTCATATGCAACAGACTCAGACACCGGGTTAGAAATTGGTAGCATAGATTACATGAAGTGTCCATGTGAAGATGTGAAAGAATAGACCGTGCAGTAAGATGGATAGGCACACAAATCAGAGAACCACCCAGTTTCCATGGGCTAAATGATTTGGAAACTTTCTTGGCAGAATATGAAGATGAAGTATTAGAGAACCAACGACTTTCAGCACTTGACTTAGAATTCAAGGCCACACTTGCAAGATGGTGGGGCACACATAAAGAGACCATCACAAACTGGTATCATTGTAAGCACTTACTACGCATAAGGTTCGACACAGAACAAGAATACAACAAACAACAAAAATACCAAGGACAAGAGGCACTAGTGGAACACTTGGCGAAGTGAAAAATGCTATGGAAAATGACACCACCAGAGGAATGGCCTCATCACTTCATACACACTTTAGAGGGCATACCAACAAATTGGTACATAGACCAAGAATTGCGCAAAGGAACTAAAACATGGAGGACGTTGCAACATAACTTCACAATCACTTTCTCATTCGAGCATGAGAACCCCAACATAGACACAACTCTCAAATGAATCATAGAAGTAATATTCATTGAAAAACCATAAATAAAATTTATCACAGAGGAGAAACAATGGAATAAATAGATAGTCAAGGAAATACTATCATGTTATCATGTACAGGAGCAAGCACCAGATGAAGATGACCCACATGACATTTAGATCTAACAAGTAGAAGGTGAAAGAGATGTGGAAGGACCACTCATAGAATCAAAATTCATTTCCATGCCAATCAAGGTAAATAAAGTTAACATCGGGATAATTGAGCAACCCAAAATGGCCAGCATTGGAGACTACTGGGATGAGAAAAAAATAGAAAGAATCATAGAATTGTTGCGCAAATATAGTGACCTTTTTCCCACAACATTTACAAAGATGAAAGGTATAGCAGGAGAACTGGGAGAAATGAAGATACCAATCAGATCTGAAGCGAGACCTATAAGAAAATGAACCTATAGACTGAACCCCATATATAAACATAAAGTAATAGATGATATCGATAGGATGCTTGAAGCCTGCATCATCGAACCGGTTGAAGAATCATAATGGATAAGCTTGATGGTAATATAGGACAAGAAACAAGGAAGAGGGATTAGGATATGCGTCGAATTGAGGAATTTGAATGATGCATGCCTACACGACCCATTCCCTACACCGTTCACGGATGAAGTGTTAGAGAATGTGGGGGGACATGAAGCTTACTCATTCACTGATGGATTCTCAGGATACCATCAGATTAAGATAGGATACGAGGACAGACACAAGACCATGTTTGCGACAGAATGGGGATCTTATCAATACATAGTAATGTCATTTGGACTGAAGAATGCACCTGCAATATTCTCCAGAGTAGTTATTGTAGCATTTAAGTAATTCATCCATCAGTTTCTTGAAGTATACCTGGATGATTGGACAATTTACAGATTGTTGAAAATCATGTGGAAGTTTTACGACTAATGTTAGAACGATGCAGATAGTGCCAGATATCATTGAATATCAAGAAATGCATATTTGGAACATCGTTTGGGATACTATTGGGCCACATAGTATGCAAATAAGGCTTGTTAGTGGATCCGGCCAAGATCACTGTTATTGTTAACTTACCTGCACAAAAAATAGTCCGACAGCTAAGAGCAACTTTAGGGCACAAAAGATACTACAGGAAATTCATCAAAGGATATGCACAGATCACAACACCAATGGAAAAATTGTTAAGGAAGGATACCAAATACCAATGGAACGACGAGTGTCAATACGGTTTGGATACCACGAAGGAAAATATGGTTACTGCACCGATATTAATATTTATAGACTGGGAAAAGACATTCCATGTGCATGTAGATGCATCAACGATAACACTTGGAGATATATTAGCGCAGCCAGGAGTGGGAGACTTGGATCATCCGATAAAATTTGCAAGAAAAAAAATATCCGACTCAGAATAGAATTATAACATGATAGAAAGAGAAGGACTAGCCATGATCTATGCATTGCAGAAGTTCAGAAANTCAGGGAAATTGAATGCAGGACCTGACCACCTGTCAAGGGTCACAAATGGAGAAGAACCTACGAATCTAGAAGACACCTTTCGGGATGCACAATTATTCTCAGTATAGATTGCTAATGATTACTTCACAGAGATCATCCAGTACTTAAGCACAGGTACTAGGCCGCAATAATATACCACCGCGCAGAAAAATAACCTGGTAGTCCGCGCAATCGACTATCAACTGATCGCAAGACACCTATACAAAATGGGCGCATATAGAATTTTACGAAGATACGTGCTAGAGAACGAACGACCAAGAATTTTAGCAGAAGCCCATGAGGGAATCACAAGAGGACATTATGTAGGAAAATATACCGCGCAAAAGGTACCACACGTAGGACTATGGTGGCCAATGATTCACAGGGACTCGAAAGAATACTGTCAGAGATGCGATGTCTGTCAAAGGGTAGGCAAACCCAACAGAAGGGACGAGATGCCTCTACGACCACAAGTAACATTACAAGCCTTTGATAAATGGGCAATCGACTTTGTGGGACCAATTAAACCACC
>JASDQU010322878.1:0-12998 GCA_032191745.1 Picea mariana | reverse complement strand
TTTCGATTTCCACATCGCAAAAATGACCAAAAAATATCCACAGATGAATTAAGTGGAACTCTCATGCACGTCAAAACATGCCTATACCATTATGTGAGAATATAATTACACCAGTTGAGTGGTGCTCCCTCCTTGCAAAAATTCACCACAGAGATAGTGTCAAGTGTGCACTCACCCCTTGAGTAATTATTCGTGACCTTTCCTACAATTAAATAGAAGGCACAAAAAACTAGTTCATCATTGATTAGGTCAATGAGTGCTCCATGAATCCCTTGTCTGGTTCCATATTTTTCATAGAGGATGATTTATCCCTTCTTGCGGTCATGCTTCCCTGAACCCTGGAAGCCTTGCATCACGTCCTGACCCTCCATGGATAAAACATTCAACTTATGAATGTCATCCACATGGATGGGGTATGCCTTATCCAAAAATACATTACCATTGTGCACTCAGCTAATGAGGAACTTTGTGCATTGAGTGACTTCTCCAGTAGTGCCAAACGCAGACAAGTCACACAAATTCAAAAAAGTAGTGTCCTAGAGAGGTAGAAAGGAAAATCTCTACTCCCATTGAAATTCACTAGTCGGTAGGGTCGAGAAATCCATGAATGTATGAATAGAAATTTGGGGGTATTGTGAAGCATCTGTGAGGTCGATGTCGAGCAATTGAGTTTGCTCGACTGTCCTGTGAAGATCGCCCATAACGTAAACCCGAGGATCAATGAATTCTGTTGGAACAATGACCTTTGGAAGGACTCCCCTGATTTTAGTGTGAACCATATTGATAGAATGATGGTGGTAAACAAAGGAGACTAGCGGATAGGGATGTGGGTGCAGCCTCACAGAGTGCTTGAGGGGCTCTAGAGTGAAGAATTAAAATAAAAACTAGAAAGCAATGACTTTGAGAGGGAGACAAGAACACGTTTATAGAGAGTAATGGGGAAGGTTATGCAGGATGCACATTGACATGTCATAAATAAGGACACCGCGTATCTTAATGTACCTTTAACAATGGAAATGGCCCTTAATCATGGAAATATCTATTCACGGATTTGGGTAATAAACTGCACATTCGACAACACGATAGTGAGACAACTGGTAAAATAGAAAATTAATTAACACACTATAAATTAATTAGAAAGGTACTAATAGTTGGTGGAATTAAATGACACAGTCTGTTAATGATGGGGCGATGACCAAAAATGTACCAATAACATTTAATGAACAATGTGACAATGACATGGCACAAATTTCAAACTTGGAAGTTACTAAATATCAAAATATTTGACTCAAACCTCTCCAACCATAAAGGTGATATTTGGGTTGGAAAAACTGACAACGGAAACTAGAATCTAAGACAAGTGATAGTTGGATACGTCACCATTTTATTGAAATAAAAGGGAAACAACAAAAAAATTGAAAATCCTACCTACTGTATTCACTCTTGGTGACATGAGTGCTGCAAAACTTCTCTTATTGAGAATAAATGTAGGGATTTAGGTGTGTGCCATTAGCCCATCCTATATGAAGAATACCATTTAGTTGTGCTAATTTGACATCTCCAGAGTCTCAAATTTCCGTAACTATGAAGGGTCCAAGCCAATGCATTTGTAGTTTCCTTGGATTCTTTTGATACTTACTGTCATACAAAAAACTTGACCACCTTGTGCAAAAGACTTAGTATTAATATTCCTATCATGCCAAGCCTTCTGCCTATCCTTTTCCACAGTCTGATGAAAATCTTCCAGAAATTGAGCTTCGTCCAATTCCAACAGCTCTGTGACCCATTCTACAACTGATTAATCATCTTTCATATGAGTTACGTGCACAATATATAAGCTCGGGGTGATAAACTTAGCTGGGATGACTACTTCTCTGCCATAAACTAGTTGGAACATAGTATACTTAGGCAACTTATTTGTTGTAGTCCTATAATCCCATAACATTGCTGGAACCCTTCCCAGTCGTCCCTATTGGCACAACATACCTTGGTTAATCCTCTCTCTAGGATATTGTTAAAGGCTTCAACTATACCATTTTCTTGTGTATGATATAGACTAATTTTTTGATGTTGAATTTGGAAATCATGGGTGAGAGTGGCTACGGTATCGCTGATGAAATGTGCACCTTGATCAATGATAAAACTCCAAGGGAACCCAAACCGAGTGTCGATGTTCTAAAAAATAAACCTGGCCAGAGTATTTGTAGATAAATATTGGACCAATTCTGCTTCAGACCAGTAGGTGAAATAGCTGGTAGCAATGATGATACATCTTTCCTTTGAGTGCTTGGCTAGAATATTGATCAGTCCTATGAATTCTACTACCCATTTCTCAAATGATTGAAGAGACCGAAAATGATGTAAGGGAAACTCATCCCTGCTTGATGGCTTACCAACCCTCTAACAAAAATCATAGGCCCTGGCATACTCTTTGACATATTTGAAGATATTCGACTACCATAGTCTTGATTGTAATATATTTTGGCCAGTTTCTTTCTCTCTAACATGTCCTCTCACAACTCCGTTGTGGCATTCCCACAAGATCTCTGGTCGCTCATGATTAAACACATCGTCAAAGGATGTTGTCCAATCCCAATTTAAACAATTGTTTTGCGATCAACTAATAGTAGACGATACGAACCACCATATGCCTCTTCTGAGTTGTGGAATACCCATAAGGAATAGTACTAGTAGTGAGAAATAATGCAATATCTTACAGGTAAACCTATGTTCTCCTCTAGTAAAATTTATATTGTCCATTCATCCATATATAATTCAAGGAACTTGTGAATAAAATCCTGAAAGGAAACAATTACAATTTGAAAGAAAACAACATGAGAATTCTTCAGGCCAAAGGGCATGGCGTTATAAGAAAATGAACCCTGTTCTATAGTGAAAGTAGTTTTTCTCTTACCCTCTTTCACAATTATGACCTGATGATATCCCAAGAATCCATTTGTAAAAGAATAATCTTCAATCCCCGCTACTTCATCAAGAACTTAATCACTAAAGGGAGTAGGAAAAGGGTCTTATACACAAGATGAATTCAAACTCCTGTAATCCACACAAACTCTTATATCATCAATACCCTTCTTACTCTGTATTACAACATGATTGATCCACTCAGCCTCATCGATAGGGAAAATTAGCCCAATTGATAACATTCTATGAATCTCTTCTTAAATCTCCCTTAATACCCTTCAATTTTGAAAAACTCTTAGGAAAGATATCCTCATACTCCCGCAATAGAGATTATATATTTGTCATAGTTTTCTCATCCCAATAGTCTCCTATAGATTCCATATTAGGGTGCTCCTCACTCTTGATGTTCACTTTCCTCAACTTGAGAGGTTGAGTGTATGAGCTGTTGATATCACCTGATATGGTATCCTTGACATCTCTTGTTCTTATGGATTCTTGAAAGGTTAAATGTCTAAGTTCCTCCAACTCCTTAGAATCTTCTGGGTCCTCACCAACTTAACTACAAACCATGGGTACTCTCATAAAGGATCGATACAAGCTATATTAAACCAAGTGTTCATGTTCATAGTAGATTGTAATTGGATATTTAGGCTTAAATTCAATACCAAACAACATCTTCTTGATTTGTTGGAGCACAAGTGTGATTTTGGGAGCCTTACCAGAAAATGAGAAGTCATGGAAGAATTGATTATGAAGTGTCTTCCAACATACTATTTATCTTCTTGTTTTCTCATGCACGTACCATTCTTTGGGAATTGTTCCTAGTAAATGGAAAAACTAGTGTGTCCATTAATAAGAAGGGAGTTGCAAAACTTTCCATACTTTTATACAATAGCAAGCTTGACTTCATCCCAAGAGGACATAGTTTCTTTGTGAGTATCCTACTACTTGGCTGGAGAAGACTTCAGGGATAGATCAAGTGCTGAGATTTTTGTGTTCTACAACAACCCTACCCTCCATGTCAATGAGAAATCTTTGTAAATCCTAGGTACCATCGTATTTTGGACACTCCTTGATCTCCATTCCAATCCACCTTACTTCTTGGAAAATTGTGCAATGCCTTGAAAATTTCTCATACCTACCTTGTTTCCAACTGTCAAAAGATGCTTCAGAATATTCGTCCACTAGATGAATGCTTCACCAACTTATAGATCCATCTGTAGTGGGATTAATGTAATATTCTTGTTTTTTTGTAGTAAGAGAATAAAACTAATCAACAATGCCTACCTCCATGTTATCATCAACGGGTTCAATGTATCATGGACCTTGATAAGGATCCAATGGTTGAGTAACCTTCATGCCATCAGATTCAAAGGTCATCATTTCCTTCTTAATATCGACTACAACACAGTTTTTGTAGGCCCAATTGATGCCTAACAAAGATGGATAAGGATCCTTTTCCCCCGTGATCTCAATTACCTCAAAATAAACCACTGTTTTGACACCAACTAAGTATACCTCAACGTTTTTCAACCTCCCCACAAGATATATGTAGTAATGGTTTTCCATCCACAACTGAATAGGTGAATAAACGAGCTTGGGTTTCCCATTACTTCCCAAGTCTTCTTTCGTAATATGTTGACATCAGAGACCAAATCTAACATAACATCCCTGATATGATAGTTATCAATGTGAGTATTCAACCTGAACTCCTTTCCAATTCTCCTTTTCCTTCTATGGACTCTACTTATATTCTTTTCTGGAAGGTTGGCAGACGTAAAATCCTCTATGATTCCTTCATCTCCCAAGTCCAACGTGATTTTATTCCACATATTCCCAGTAAGTTTTTCATAATCCAATATGTCAGAAAATAGTTGAAACCATAGATCAAAAACTTTCTGCACTTTTCTTGAGGAATCCATCTGAACAAGTGGATCTTTGGTAGCCTTTGGCTATTGGAGATTTGAATTAAATATTATTTCCTCAACTTCATGCATTGAAGGACCCTACATTTGTTAAGCATCTCAACTGCACTTTTAAAGAATTTCTTTTTCCAGATAGGGTCATACTTGGTATTTTTTGGGATTTCCTTATGAATCTTTGCTTGATGTGGAGTTTCTAAATATGAGACATTTTTTTCACCTCCTCTAGTGACAATATTAATATTAGGACCATCTCTGTCATCCATAGTTCTGGGTTCAAAATTTATTATATTGCCGCCTCTCCATCTGACCTGATCCTCCCATTTTGCAATAAGGTCTAGACAATCTTATGTAGCATGGGTATTATTCCTACAATGTGCACACTAAGGTCTCCTTGGGAGTGGATAGTATTTTTTCAAGTGTACCTGATCATCACAATTGTAGTAGTGAACTATCCCTCTTCCATGAGTTAGTCCTCCTCCACTCCCGTGACCGCTTCCATGTCCTTGAGGTCCTTTATTGACCCTAAATGTAGACTGATCTAATATGTTCGCAAGTGCATCCAGAGCTCTACATTGATTAGTGATATGAAAAGGTGAACCAAAGAATTCACAATACATAGTATTCATCATAGGGGTGTACTTCTATAAAATTGGAAAATGCCTCAGAGAATTCCCATAACTTATGCAGATCTTGCAATAGTCAATACTCTGACCTCCTTGATTATTTGGGAAGACGTGGTATTGAACATGCCCATGAAATGATGTTGTAGAAAAAACCTGCATAACTCCTCCTGCTAGCCCAACTGGTAGAGAGACTATATTAAAGTGCCCTATTCCCCTTATCCTCATACACTAATTATCTACATGACCTTCCGTGTAACAAACTGTACACCAGACTTGCGGTCGACCTATCTTCATAAGGGTTAACTTTTGAATTTTCTCTGTTAACGTAGAGATTTGGCTCTACAATTGTGTAATATTAGCATCCTATGGTGGTCTCATGATCCTTAAATTCCATGGACAACCTACCATAGCCTCGATCTTCATTGCCTACTCTAGTGCTTATCCCAACATAGTTGTCCTTTGCTGAGTTAGAGGGATGCATGTCAAAGGTAACAACCCCTGAATGAACCATTCTCTCTGATGATCCTAATGGATAGGGTTTTCCAATTTCCCTATCACATATTTAAACCTTTTTTTGTACTCCCAAGCAGACTCACCATCCCTTTTCTTCATCTCCCACAACTCAGAGAGAGCTTGTTGTTCTAATTGAGGAAACTAGAATTTCGCTATAAATCTCTCCGTCACTTAAGCGAGCATGAAGGGTTTCCTTTGAGCCCCCATATTTATTTCCTTCATTTACTATTTCAAATCCTAACCTATTAGGATAGTTTGAAATTCAACTAAGTTATTTGCATCTAGAATTCCGTGAGACCGCTAGATGGCTTCACATATAAACCAATGTTGTTCAATGTCTTGATCACCTTTACCCCAAATTTAGGGTATCGGGTGAGATATCCTGCATGTTGATTTGCCATTGTGGGATTTGGAAATCCTACCAATTCAAAACTTGATGGTCCCAGTTGTCATACAACTAAAATCCTTTTCACACTTCCCCTACTACTACTACTTGAAATTGCTGGACTAGAAGGGTTAGAATTAACAAAATTGACATAAAGATTTGTTGTACAAATTAATAGACTTATAGATGAAATTCGGGGAATGGGTGATTCAAGACTTGTTCCTTTGCCTCCAGAGAAAATTTATTTGATATTGGGGGTTTCATTCATTTGTAGTGTTGTTCTAACATCTTGATGCAATCCAACACCTTCAGGTGTTGCAAGTTCTAATTATCCCGCAAATTCTTTAGGGGTTTCGGTTGAGTATTCTTCTTCAGTGGTGGTGTTTATCTTTATTATTTCATTTGTCTCTTTGGATATTCCTTCTTCTTGTTTTCTTCTTCCATAACCTTCGCCTCTTTCACCAAATATCTCCTTCAACCATTGGATGACCAACCTTCCTTGTCTCTCCAACTCCTGTAACTCCTCTAACTCTTTCCTATGACTAATCTCAAAGTTGATCTCCTTCCATGATTGATAATACCTCTTCATCATTTTTCACATATTTTTCTGCCACCTTTTCTCAAGAACAAAAACCCTCTTCTGAGCTCATTCAACCCTTGCACTTTTATTTTGATAACCACCCATATATCCCAAAAAATATTCCTTGACCTAACTCAAAAACCCTCCCCCAAATCCAGGGGTTTACATTATCATATCACCTGAAGGAACAAACAACATTCCATCTTCTACTAATAAAACATTGATCCAGAATGGGATTTCCCATAACAATCGTCGTCTAGCTCCTTCTTTGAATAACAATTTAGCCTTTGAAAATTCTTGATGATTCTCTATAAAAATTCGACAATATAACTCTCTAGAACAATCTACACCCAAAAATCCATAGTGCTAGTGATCAAATGATCTAAGTGGTGAAGAGTCGCTAAACCCTCAATGATCCAGTTAAATTTCCTTTTGACTCGATCTTTGTATTATAGTGATTCTTGTAGGAAATGTAACCAATGAAATACCTCTTCAGGGAATCTAATCCAAAATATTTCGTACTAATCGCTAGTAGGATCTGAATAGAGCACTATTCTTTGCACAACCCTGAAGATTTTATGCCTCAACTTTGCTTCTTGTTGTATAAACACATTGCATCTTGTTTCCCACCAATTCTCAACATCATATTTGAAAATATGATGATGCATCCACTAAAAAATCACTTTAAAGCTTAGGTCCCGACAACAAAACCATTTGTTGGTGCAAGATTTAGAGGTTAGGGTTCTTTAGGGTTGCCAAGAAAAGGCACCATTGTAGTATAGATACACTGACATATTCATCTTTTCGCAAGGGAAGGAAGTCTCACCCAAGGCATAGCTGAGACTTGGTTGACGAAGTGAGTCAGAGATTATGCAACATCGAATTTACATTAACATTACTTAGAGATATGTAAGGAATCCCAAATACGTTCATGGACACCAAGAAATACTTAACCATTCAAGAAATAAACAATTGTGCGACATAATTATAGAGTCATATACATCACATAAGATATCAATAGAAATAAATTTTAAATCCCAAACACATATTTATATTAGCAGTTACAAGATCCCAAAATCATTGTACAACATAGGTCTCCAATAAAAACTCTTGCGCAACAAAATATGACTCTACATAACCCATTACAAACTCAAAATCATGTTGCAAAGGCAACAAGACTATCGGTAAATACCATTACAATAGCTATAGGAAAAATCTCTCTACTCGAAGATACTATTGACCACAATAAGCTTGACCACCCACTATTGAGACCAAAGGCCAACTACAATGATAACCAACCCTTTCTTGCTACATAGTTACATATTTATAGTTTTCCCTTGGGTGATTCTTGGATTGTTGGATTCTTGATGCCATTGTCTTTCCGGATTTTTTCCTTCATGTGCTCGATTCTCTTGGCCTTTTCTGCTACTCGTCCATCTGGCGCATCACATTTTTGGTAGTTTTTGTTGTTTTTATACTTTCAGTTAGTTCACAGTCATCTAACTGTTTTCCACTACTTCTTTATCTTCCAGCTGGCATGTGTCACTTTCCCCAAAACTTTGGCATGTTAAAAAATGGAGGGCCCAACAATGAGCAATGAGCAATTTTTAAATAGTTCTTGGCAATGTGAAACCAATGAGGGGCTTCCACGTATCCCTGGGAAGTAAGTGGTATGACATCATGAGGTGTCGATAACCTCTAATAAAGTTCATGATGTGGAACAGATGTGGGCCATCGATCATCCCTCAATATTTTCCATTAGTTCTAGGGTGGGGATAGGTTGTATGCCATAGGTAAGTTTTGGAGGTGGACCCTACCAGTGACATGGTTGTTGGCATAGGGGAAGACCCAGGGTTCAACGCTCAAGAGCACACCAACAAATCCCTAACTACCAACCCTTTAGGCAACACTTGCGAAGCAGATGAAGTCTCACCCGAGGTAGAGGCAGGGGTGGTTGCAGGACTCAAGTGTCCACAACTTTAGATGGGACATAGATATGTGATTATATTATTTACAGAGCACTTAGCACCGATAGATTATCAATATTCAACCATTACTCTACTTCGCAGATAACATAGAGCATCGCAACATTCACTTAGGTCTAAGGTATTTCAGCATTTAGCCATAGTAAAACAGATAAGATCTGGTAGATCATCACTACGCACATTCATACATGTCTAATAAGCAAAAAGAATAATCAGATCTATCTAAACATGTCCAAGCACTTAGCAAAAGAAGGGATAAACACATCAAGTTGAAGCACAAAGCATAACACACAGTATTTACGTGGTTCACCCCCACCCTGGGGCTACGCCCACCAACTCTTCTTCTTTATTGTGTTCAGTCAAATAGGTTACAAGCACAAAGCCACCAAAACCCTACTCCGCATAGGACAAGATATCTGCGCACCTCTCTAGATCCTCCTTCCCTGAGTATCTGAGCACCCAGTCTCTTACAAACACTCACACTTAACACTGCAAGTTCAACAATATGAACAGAGCCTATTCAATCACATAAATCACTTGCACATAGAAATATTTACCATCACATAGATGTACTCTACTACTTACATCGCCTAACTTACTTATTTATACATACAAAATAGGCCTAAACATGGGCAAATCCCATGGGCCGACATCCCATTCCCATTACATTATCCCAAAAACCCAAAAAGGACCCAAAAGTGGGTTAAGATTCTGCAATCTCAGCTTCGTTTGGCGCTCCATCTTTGACAGGCTGTCGAAGTCCCAAAAATGGTCAAACATGACCAAGTATCTCCCAAAACTTGGTCAAGGTCCAACGGGATCCAGGAAGGTCGCACCTTTCGGCATCTCCCATGCAATGAAAGAAATCATGATCAGAAGCCAACTGAAATGGAACTCATATCCTTGGTCCTGGGCTTCTCTGCAGTCAAGCTCCAGTTGGTTTACCAAGTACTGCACCCAATTAATCTGTAGGCCCTTCGCGCACTTTCCTATGAGGTCTACTACAAATCTAGTGACTTGGGTTGGTCGGTTCTTGCAAAATAACTTTCCTATGATTAGCTGACAGGTGAGGAGTACTGTGTCATTATGAATAAAGGCTACCTTGTAGCCACATGTGCCCTTCTCGACATCACCATAAGTCTCTTTTATCTTCTGTGCTAAGGCTCGGTTTGTGGTCTTTCTCGGGTAAAAATCATGTGGGTTAGGGCCTTACATACTCATCCCAGTGATCTGATGGATCAAGGTCAGATCCAGTGTGATACATCAGTTCAGCCATAAATATCCTCCATGGTAACAGGATAACAACAAATTAACACATGCGTTCACTTCTTGATGTCGTCTGAAGTGAGGGATCTTCATAACATTAAGCAGGGTAGACTGCGTGAGGTTATGGGTCCAAGGCTGGGGGATAATCTTTGAATTCTTGCCTTTCATCTTGGTCAGATACTTATGCAGGGTGAGCATACTGTAAGATTTACAGTCTCCAAGGTTGAAGTCACTAAACTTCAATGCTGCTATCTTATCCTGGTCTATGCGAACTGCGCATATCCCTTTCAGGAGGTATGCAGTGACCAAGGCATATTCAAAATCTCTAGGCACGCTATCTCTTTTCAATGCGTCGCTTAGAGGAGGTATATACACAGGTAAGATGCTTGGAATCAACTTAGCATTCGTGAGATCGTCTCTATGCTTCGTTCTCGTCTCTGTCGTGATTTTGGAAGTTCTTGCTCCGCGAGTAGTCGATGGAGAATCTTGGACTCCTCCTGTCGATGATGCTTGCATACCTGTAGACATCCTTCTTTCTGACATGACTTTCTCGGTCTTGAGATCAACGAGTACTTCCTTCACAGATTCTTCAAGTGCACTAAGATCCTTAGACATACGTGCTCAGGGTTAATAATATCGGGTTCACGAAGTGATGTAGACATGGAAATAAGATGGAAAGTAAGGGTGTAATGATCATTGGACAATCTTAACCAAGGTTGCGAGCTCAAATTCTCGATTTGGAAAAAGTGTTCTTCATGCATGGCACGACGGAATAAATAGGAAACTCAACAACAGATTGCTTGCAACGGGTATGAGGCTTCGTTAACTCTTGTTCTGTCCATTATGGTGCGGTCCAATGGTTAGGTGGTGAGGCATAAATGTTTTTCCATCTATTCGGAGCATCATTCGAACAGATATATCACCCCCAATGACTATATTTCTTCGCCACGGAGAAGTGACCCATGTCGTTGTTCTGATATCTTGGCGAAGCTCAAATTTTGCAAGGCTCCCTTTGAAACCTTCTGTAATTTTTCAATCTTAGCCCTCTTCTTACTTAGCTTCCTATCCTTCTTTCCAGTGAGCTTCATCTTAGTATTCTTCTTTCCATTCATATTCTTATCTTCTTTAGATATAGTTGCTGCGCACTGTTGATAATCTTTCAAGGTTAACATCTCTTCTGCTTCTGGAGTAAGTACTTTAGTCTTCTGAAGGTATTCTAGTGGTCTTGTAGCTTCAACATCGGAGTCTCTAGGGTCAAATAGCTTTGATCCTTTCTCCTGTTCTTTAATCAATTGAGCGATCTTTTTGGTCATGAAATATTTTAACTCTTGTTTCTTCTGTTCCAAGGCTTCTTCTTCTTCTTTTCGTCTGGCTTGATCTCTTTCAATCCAAGGTTTCCCTAGTAACATGGTAAATGGGGCACTGTATTCAATACATTTGATAATCTCAAAATCTTCCTTTGTCGAAGTTCCATTGATAGTCATAGGTATCCGAGCGAGCCTTCCACATAGGTTTACTATCTTTCCTTTGAATAAACTTATTCCTCCTAGGGAAGGGATCATAGCAGGCCTTCCTATAGCTTCCCAGGTTCTTTTTGGCATAATATTCACATGTGTCTCTTCATCAAGAACATAGTCAATGTCAAAGTCCCCTATTCTTGCTTCAATGCATTCTTTTTATTTGAAAATATCTGATAATTTGACATGTCGGTGGTCATTTAGGGTCTCTTTCATTTGTATCAATACTTCCTCTGATTCTTTCTAGGGTTGGATCTGCCTTAGGGTTTTCTTGGTTCAGATTCATTCCTTCAAGCTTAGCGATCACTCTAGGGCAATCCAACACTTCATGGTCCATAGCTTTACAACAAATACAACTAGGTATTCTTCCAGGGAATTCCTTAGCAAGATGTCCTGGTCTTCTGCAACTGTAACAGAGGGTCAATCCTCTCTTTATTTTAAATTATCCCCAGATCCCTTTATACTGCGCACTAGGATCATAGGAGTTAACCTGCAACAAATTCTTTCTAGGATCCCGTATCCATTTGTTAGTCCAAACATTCTTTCTATGCATAGGTATAACATATCTTTCATTATTCTTATCAGATCTATTCATATCAAACCTTCTTTCGTCTATTAACACCCTAGCTTTCAAACTAGGACAAAACCTATCAGATATACCTAGATCCATACTCTAGAAACAATTTTTTTTACCTATCTTACTTTTACAGAGCACAAGTCTTTCAGATCTAAGACTTATTTAACTATTCTTACCTTTATCAGAGCACAAATCTTTCAGATCTAGGACTTCTTTAACTATTCTTACCTTTAATAGAGCACAAAGTTTATAGATCTTACCTCTTTCAATCAGAACTTCAAGCTTTTACCTTCTTTGGAGCACAAAGCTTTCAAATCCTGCTTCTTCTCTATAGATCTGACCTTCTTTCTTCATATCAAACTTCTTTTCTTAGCACGAAGCTTATAAACCGAGTAGGGTACTGTGTACTAGGGCACAGAGCTACACACAAAGATTTTTTTTTCACAAGCCTCTTCTTTCTTAGTTCCCAACAATCACAGTTTCAAGTCCTGGCAACAGAACCATTTGTTGGCACAGGGGAAGACGCAGGGTTCAATGCTCAAGAGCGCACCAACAAAGCCCTAACTACTGGTCCTTTCGGAAACACCTGCGAAGCAGATGAAGTCTCACCCAAGGTAGAGGTAGGGGTGGTTGCAGGACTCAAGTGTCTGCAACCTTAGCTGGGACACATATCTGTGATTATATTGTTTATAGAGAACTTAACAC
>JASDQU010322877.1:0-13021 GCA_032191745.1 Picea mariana | reverse complement strand
AGATGCATTGTGAGAAGAAAAATTGTTGAGAAGATTAGGCAGATCCATTTTTAAGTATAGGAGACACTAAATAAGTCACAAGAAAAAATACAAGGCTAGACATTATCGACATAGACCCAAGAAATCATCCAAAATGGGAGATAGAGTCTGGTTATATCTTAACAAGGAAAGACTACATGGTATTGGTAAGAAGATCAAGGCTCTACGATATGTACCTTTCGATATATTAGAGAAGGTGGGAGATAACGACTGTAGACTTAGTCTACCCCATACATGCGCATTTACTCAATAGTGAATTTGGAGAATATCAAACTATATGATCCTTCCATGTTGGATTAGGAGGAGGAGCAAGTCCTACCTTCCATAGATGACTTAACACTAGATGCTCAGGAAGATTTAGTTGAGGAAAAAATTTTACAGAAGAGGTCTAGAAATACAAGACAGGGGTAGCATGACCTTTGGAAGATTGGGTTGAAAGGACAACTTCCAAGCAAAGCAAAGTGGTACCCAAGGAGAAGGTAGAGGAAAATTTTCCTCACCTCATTTAGTAAAAATTTTGGAGAACAAAAGCCTCCCTAAATGGGGAGGTATGATCCATATTAGATCATTATTTTATTTTTCATCTATCTTGATCCTTTCGGAGTGGAAAAAATTGGGGGAATTAGCTTGCAGGGTCATTTTAACGGCAAGTCCAAGTTTGGAGAACTGGGGTTTGAAACCTTCTAGATCCATTTTGAGGTATCAAAAAACATTTTTTGGTGGTCAAAATATCCCCAACAACATATCGATCCCTGTGACACTATTATACATATGGAGACCTTTCCAACAATGCAAAAATTGCGTCAATCAGAGCTCGTATGCAAAATTTATGCCTCCTGCAAGTTGACTTATTGTGTTGACCACCATGGTACAAGAGGATGGCATGTCAGCCCCCATTACTCATGCATATGAGGCTATTTATGTATGTATTTTTAATAAGATTCTAGAAGCTCCAAAACCTTATCACAATTGAGGGTTGAGGAAGTCAAAACCCTACCCCTAGATGAGTATCGGGCTATGTTAAATAATGGGCCACTAAGAAGAGAGGAGGTTCCATTCTTTTGCATTGTATCATGTTCCATAGCTGAGAATAACAGTTGAGAGTGGTATTGTGTGAGCATAATAAAAGGGGATATATTTTGTAAAATCCATACAGGACACAATATCAAAGGAAACTCCACAAAGAGTGTATCTTTCTGTGTACTTACATTTGAAGAAAAGAGAGCAGAGTGACCTCACCTTCTAGCTATTTTTTCTCCCGTATTGGGTTTCCCAGGTTATATCTTCTATTTATTTGGGGATGGTGTGTGTGTGTGTGTATTTATTTATGTTCTTTATTTTTCACATTTGAACTATTTCATACATTTCAAGCAAAAAACTAGTAATCAAAGAGCCTTAGATCTAAAGGAAATTAACATTCATAACTTAAACACTTCAGTATTTTATTAGATTTGTTGTGACGAACTGTCCAGTGGAATATTCGCGGCATTTTACAAATTGACCATGCCAAAACTCCATGAAATAATAAAATATATATCTCCAATAATAGCAACAAGTGTCTCCACAAGTGCACTCTCCAAGGATATGCTCAAAAATAGTAATAGGACCAAGTAAATGCCTGCAAAATCCACACCTATGGACCTCCAAGTATGCCAGATGCCCCTCCATAAAATTCCTCCATAACCACCTCCAATAAAATAATATATATGCCAATTCAAAGGGGTAAGGTTGCTCTCCAATGAAATTCAAATGATGACAAGTGTAGCTGAAATATCCATGCAATAAATATGAGAGAGAACCTAGGATGGGTGCACCCTAGAAAAGTGTGCCATGTAGCTACCTCAACCACTCTCAAATAACAAAATATTCTCTAACAAAGTATGCCCTAGAAGAATGTGCCAAGAGTGGTTAGACCTCAATAACAAAATATTACTCCATATGCCATGTCATAAAGATGTGTAACCAACACAAGAGAGTTTTCCCTAGAGAAGGGCCCCAACCTCTCCAAGAAAAAATAAAATAATGCATGCCTTCGTAAATATGCCCAAGAAGGGGATAGACTACTCGAAAGTCTCAACCAACCCAATTGTAAATGTAAATGTGAATGTACTTAAGTTGGTGAGTTGTTTGACATCATTTTGTATGCAACTTTCATGGCATAGTGCATGCTTGTACTACGCAGTAAAATGATGAAGTGTGTACATTCCAGGATATCGCGCGCAGCATCTTAAGTGCGGGCAATTGTGAGGCCAACGAGCCTTTGTGTATATGTTATGTTTTATAGGCTAGTGAGCCAGTTATTATAAGCTAGGATACTTATGTTTTGATTAGGCCAAAGAGCCTAGATGTTAAAGGCCAGTGCGCATGTTTTTGTACATGTCTCATAATTAATTAATATAAAATACATCACTACGCACAGACCGGCCACAATAAAAGAGATGGGGGTCTAAACTCCACTAGCCAGGGAAAGGGAGGGGCTAAGTTAAGGAAAATGAATAAGCTAGGGAGCTTAAGCCAAAAAGGAATATTATATTAATATTTCTCAAATCATAAAGTATGGATAATTATTTTATCCTAAGTTCTAAAGTTGGGGACAAGTGGGCCAAAGTAGCTCCCAACATGATAAGTGTCAAGTTGGGGACATGCATATATATTGTTGGGGCTTAGTTCATTTCCTATCATTCCTTCCATCATTTCATATATGAACATGCACACGCCCATTGAGCTATCTTTCATATCTTCATGACTGTACCTGAACCTGTATCCATAGCCATTTTTGTGTTCGTGTAGCTAGTTAGCTTGGGAGATGGACTGAAGAAGCGGGTTGTTAGGACCATGGGATATTGAAGAGGTGGGTTGTCAGGCCCGTGAGCAATTATCTAGGTGAGATAATTGTTGGGGATTGATTTCTTGAAGGTGCTGAACTATAGCTACAGTGCTCTGAGACTTCATGTCTGTCCTATTGTTGAAGCCCTGGAAGGGAAGTAGGGCAACCGAAGGACTGTTGAGCAGAGAAGGGGCACACTTCCTGGGGTGGGACAGGCATGTGGGGAATGAGGGACTGTAATTTGTTAGTTTGAGTTGGCACTTGAGACGGAGTCTTTCCTGTTGTCTATGAGCCTTTATCCTGGTTAGGAATCCCTTTACTCGGGTGGATTTTAGTCCCAGCTCGGGGGTGACTCACTGTTGAGAGTGATGAACAGTGTGGTCTAAGGCTGGGAGGTTCGTGGAAGGTTTTCATGCAGTTGGTGACATTATTACCAAGACAAGTGTCAATTGTGTGATAAATTTACATGTTGCATTGTTATTTACATGCTTAGTTTTATGGGTTGTCATGTGTGCGGTTATAACTGTGTTTATTTTTATGGGTATTTCCTGTATATGCTGCATGTATATGTTTACTATTATTTCAGTGTGAATCCGTGTATTTACAGATGTATTTGTATGTTCACGTTTTATATATAATGCTTCCGCAAGAGTTCTCTGTGTATGTATCTTAATTGCATGTAGTTCGAAAAAGTTATGTGGCATAGCTTAGTTGGATACTGGGTATGTTACAATATGTTCCGCAGAGAGAATAGTAAGAGTTCTCTAGCGTAGCGTGGCCCGGCATGGATGGTTGGGGACGTTACAAATTGGTATCAGAGCTTCAATTTTCAACATTGAGCCTGGATGGGTCGAGCAAGTTGAGATGAAGAGAAATTTCACAGAGAATTTATTTCGAAGTGGCCAAATTTCGAGTTGCAGAGCGTCCAGCTACAATATGGTATAAAAATTGGGAAAAAACTCCAATTTCGGTTGGTAAATTCATGGGGAAATTGAGAAATCTAGCCATGTGGTAAGATATTATTGATTTAATATTTGTTCTAGAAAATTCAGACCCAGAATTGGTGGAATTTGAAGTTACAGTAAATCCATGACAGATGGAGCGAAATTCGTAATTAAAATTCTCAATTTGTGAATTGATTTTGGGTGAATTCATTCCAAAAATGTCAACCCACGTCGATTTGTTATTGCAGAAGTTGAATTGGTGTTATCGGGGTGAAATTGAACGAATTTCGTGGTTGCATAATGTCTATGGTAAATTGGGGGGAAAAGTTAGGAAAAATCCCCAATTTCTGCAGCGGACCTCACGAGGAAATTAATGCGTATAAAATGAATGTGCGCGAATGGACGCACTAAAAATGCAGGATGCGCAGTACAAGGCTTATAATATGTGTAAATTTGGGTATCGTGCAGACAAATTTTAGCATGTTGGTGTGCACGCTAAATTTGGGTACCGCGCGGACAAATGTTGGTGTGTTGGTGTGCGTGCTAAATTTCGGCACTGTGCGGCAAGATATTGGCATGCTAGTGTACACACTAAATTTTGGTGCCACGCGGAAAAATGTTAGTTTTCGGGTGTGCGCACTAAATTTCGGTGCCGCGGGGAAAAATGTTGGTGTACAGGACCACGCGATAAATTTATCACTGTGCGGTGTGCACACACCTAATAATGATGCACGTGGTGTGCATAGTGTTGGCAGAGCGCAGAGGAGTTTTGTTGGTAAGCGCACAATGTGGGTATTTGTTGTCGCATGATAGTTTAGTTAGTGGTGCACGTAGAATTTTGGTGCGCGGTGGAGACGTACTAAACTCTGGCATGGTGCAACGTGTAGATTACAATGTGCGTGGAATATTAGCACGCGATACAAAAACTGCGCACAACAGGTAATAGTGAAAGAACCAAAACTATGCGCGATAGATATAGGCACGCGACACAAAAGTAGTGCGCGCAAGTTATTGGCGCGACAGAGAAGTGATACATAATGGTATTAAAGTGCTTGAAGCATGATTTACCTTGTGTTGTTGATGCACATGGTAAATACAAGTGCATAGATTGAAATTTGTGCGCGTGAAATTGTTTGAAGGGTTAAAAACAACAGAAAACCAGTGATTTTCTGCGACGTTTTATATCATTTGAACGTCATCATTTTGCAGCGCGTTTTTTAGGCCCTTAAGAGCGCTTTTAGCAACTCAAAAACCACGAGACAGAGGTGTACCGAAGGTGCACTCTGTCTCTATAAATCAAATAAAAGAGCTCGGAGAGATCTTTCTAATGGTGTAAATTGTTCTTCAAACGAAGCTTTTATGAGAAAGTTACAGCACAAACAGTGAAGGGTAAATTTTAAGAGCCCACTAACTTCAAAGAGCCATAACTTTCTTCTATGGAATCAGATTGAGGCACAGGAATAGTAAATGGAAATCTATTGAGCCATAGAATACAATCCTAGAGTTAAATTAATTTTTTAGGCATGTTTAAAGTGTTTAATATGTAAAATAAGGAACATGTAGCATTCCAGACCAAAAACACAAATTGGCCTAGAACTTCAGCAGGCTGTAACTAGCAGCCTAGAACCTAGAATGAGGTGAAACTTGGATAGAATGTCCATAAGATGTATATGAGAAAACCCAACTAAGATCCTATGAAAAATCTGATGGAGTTGGTGCAAAAATGCATAATTACAAAGCAGAATTGCACCAAGTTGAAAAATGAACAGAAAAAGTTAATGGGCAAATTTCAAATAGCCATAACTTTTTGCTCAAGACTCTGAATTGAGAATGGGAGCAGGTATTGGAAAGGTATTGGAAAGTGGAATCTAAATATACACCCATAAAATTGATCTGGGCATTCAAATTTCCAGGAAATCAGAAGAAATAATTCTGATATATATTATTTTCATGAAATTGTTGAAATTGTTGAAATAGTTAGCCTGACAAAGTTTTTTTGGCTGCACATTTTGCAAAGTTAAAAACAACTATATCAGATCAAGATCAACATAGATTCAATAGGAATGGAAGAGGCACAAGGTACTTACAGTCAGGAGGATGAGCCTAGAGGGACGGATGTCCATTTAGGCATTGAAGGAACAAACTCCAATGGACATGGAGACGAATGGAATGAAAACATGAATATGGCAGAGACCATTAAATATTTATAGAAGGATGTCCAAATTCATAAAGCTGATAATGAAAGGCTTATGAGAGCCAAGGAGTAGTAGGATGAATTCAACATGAAGTTATTGGAGAGCTTGAACATAATAGAAAAGAAATTGGATAAGGAGAGTGTCTCAAGCAAATCAGGAAGTCGCGGGCCTTTTGATGAGAAAAGAAAAGAAAGAAGTGTTAGTAGACATCACCACCACTCCCTAAGGCATTCCAATAAGAGAGAAGATAGCAACTCAAGTCCATCCCCTATCAGAAAGCATAACAAGTCTGGGGTGGATGAGCTATGAGGAGAAATGAACAAAATCAAACCTCCTACTTTTTATGGTGAGCACAAAAAGGATGAAGATGCAGAGACATGGTTGTTGGGCATGAGAAAGTATTTTCAATTGCAAAATTATTCTTCTCATGAAGAAGGTAGAATTTCTAACTATCAACTCAAAGGAAAAGCATCCATGTGGTGGGATCAGCTTGTGCAGGTGCAACACATCAAAGAGAAAAGTGTTACTTGGAGATAATTCAATAAGTATTTTGAGAAGAAATACTTGACTAAGAGATACTATGACAAGAAAATGAAAGAATTATTTGAACTCAATTTTGGGAGTATGACCATACATGAATATGAGAGAAGATTTTTAGAACTGCTGAAATATGTCTCTTTCATCAAGGATGAGACAGTTAATATTCAAAGGTATTTGAGTGGTTTTCCATCATTCATTAGTGACAAAATATAGTATGATGATCCCAATACATTGGAGGAGACCATAAGGCGAGATAAATGCCTTTATGATCTGCAAAAATCAAGGCCAACATTCCAAAAAGCTTGGGAAGAAAAAAAAAATTCAAGGTGGATCAGAGGAAGAAGGGAGCTAAGCCACCATTCTTCAGAAATAATCCACAGGGACAGCAAACTCTTAGAGATCCCACAACGATTGAAATAGGGGATCAAAGGCCAAGGCATCCACCTATTCAATGTTTGGGTTGTAAAGGGGATCATATGTTCAGATATTGTCCTCACAGAGGTGAAAAAGTGAGAATTGTTCATAGTGTACAGCAAGCTAAAACAGTGGAGAACATGGGAAGAAATGTGCCAAGGATATATGCATCTTTGTACAACAAGCAAGAAGAGTATTAGTCACATATGATTGAAGTGGAAGGTATGATTAACAACCAAACCATTTCTATTTTAATTGATTCAAGATCTAGTCATAGTTATATAGATCCTAAGATGGTGGAAAGTTTGCATTTGCCAAGAAGCAAGCATGGGAAATCTTGGTTGGTGTAGCTGGATACAGGTGGTTGGTGTAGCTAGATACAGGAGCCAAAAGAAAAGTTAATGAGATGGTTAATTCATGTCTTATGGACATGAGTGGGCTGAACACCAGGGAATATTTGAACATCTTGTTTTTAGGTTCCTATGACTGTCTAATTGGGATGGATTGGTTGGACCAGCATCATGCCATCCTAGACTGTAATAAAAAGACATTTGCTTTCTTGGATGAGGAAGGGAGCCTAAGAAAAGTGCAGGGAATTAACCATCAAAGAGATTTCATCATTGCAGCTGAAGAAATGTTACAAAAAAGGGTGTCAAATATTTGCAACTCATATGGAGGAGACACTTAAAGATAAGGTGCCAAATTTGGAAGATTATGCAGTCCTGGAATATTTTGAATATGTGTTCAAGGAGGTACCAGGACTACCCCCAAAGAAAGATATTGATTTCTCTATAAATTTAATGCCTGGAGAAGCTCTAGTGTCAAAGACTCCTTACAGAATGAGTACACCAGAGTTGAAGGAGTTGCAAATGAAACTTGAAGAGCTTCTGAAGAAGGGGTATATATGCCCAAGTGTGTCACCTTGGGGTGCCCCAGTCTTGTTTGTGAAGAAGAAAGTGGGACATTAAGATTGTGCATTGATTTCAGACAGTTGAATAAAGTGACTGTTAAGAACAAGTATCATCTGCCAAGGATTGATGATATTTTTTATCAATTGAAGGATGCAAAGATCTTTTCAAAGATAGATCTTAGGTTAGGATACCATCAGGTAAGGAGTAAAGAGGAAGATATCAGCAAGACCGCCTTCAGGACAAGGTATGGTCATTATGAGTTCACAGTGGTGTCATTTGGGTTGTCAAATGCACCAGTTATTTTCATGTGCTTAATGAATGGTGTTTTCCGAGAATATTTAGACAAGTTTGAAATTGTCTTTTTGGATGAAATTATTATATACTCTAAGTCGGAAGAAGAGCATGAGCATCATTTGAGAATGGTGTTGCAAGTATTAAGGGAGCATCATTTGTATGACAAATTGAGCAAGTGCTCATTTTATCAGAAGCAAATTCATTATTTGGGGCATATCATTTCAAAGGAGGGGATTGCAGTGGATCATGAGAAGATAGAAGCCATTAGAGAATGGTCAGCGCTAAAGAATGTGACAGAGGTCAGATCATCCATGGGCCTTGCAGGATACTACAGGAGATTTATTGAAGGATTTTCAAAGATTGGTCACCCAACCACTTCCTTACAAAAGAAGGGTGTGAAGTTTCAGTGGACATTGGATTGTGAAAAGAGTTTTCAACACTTGAAACAATTGTTAACAAGTGCTCCAATACTAAGAATTGCAGACCCAAATGAAGACTTCATTGTATGCAGAGATGCATGTAAAGAGGGACTTGGTGGAGTCCTCAGTCAAAATGGGTTTGTTATATATTATGAATCAAGGAAGTTGAAGGAGCATGAAAGACACTATGCCACTCATGATTTGGAGTTGGCAGCCATAGTGCATGCCTTGAGCAAATGGAGACACTACCTCATGGGGAAAAGGTTTGAGCTAAGAACAGACCATAATGGTCTGAAATATTTATTTGATCAGCCAACTCTAAATGCTAGGAAAAGCAGATGGTTAGAATTTCTGAGTGAATATGAATTTGATATAAAGAATATCAAGGGGAAAGAGAACAAAGTGGTTGATGCACTCTGCAGAAGAGTGCATGAATTGCATGCTACATCCATTAGCATGTACAAATCATATTTGAAAGACGGAGCTACAGAGGCTACCAAATCAAATTTGCAATACAAGGAATTAGTAGCAAAATTACAGCAAGGTATTTTGCAGCAGAAAATTGAGGAATACAAGCTAGATAATGATGAAATTCTCTTGTATAAGGGTGGAATTTATGTACCAAATTCCCAGGAGTTGAAAAATATGATATTGAGAGAAATTCATAATGTGCCTTATGTTGGGCACCCAGGATATCAAAAAACTATTGCAGTTGTCAAGAGCCAATATTATTGGCCAGGCATGAAGAAAGAGGTTATTGATTTTATTGCCAGATGTTTGGAATGTCAAAAGGTAAAGGCTGAGCATAGACACCCATCTAGTTTTCTACAACCATTACCCATTCTTGAGTGGAAGTGGGAAGTTGTAACAATGGATTTCATCACCAAACTTCCCAGGACAAACAAGCAACATGATTCTATCATGGTAGTGGTGGATAATCTTACTAAAGCTGCCCATTTTGTTCTAGTTAAGCTCACTCACAAGGAAGCCAACATTGTTGATGTTTATATGAAGGAAATTTCCAGGTTACATGGCATACCCAAGACAATTGTGTCTGACAGGGATCCAAAATTTACCTCAAAATTTTGGAAAGGGTTATTCAATGGATTTGGAACAAATTTGAATCTTAGTACAGCTTATCATCCAGAATCAGATGGTCAAACAGAGAGGGTGAATCAAGTGATTGAAGATATGTTAAGGATGTATGTGATGGATAAACCATCAAAATGGGAAGACTACCTACACTTGGTAGAGTTTGCTTATAACAATGGGTACCAAGCATCTCTAAAGATGAGCCCATTTGAGGCACTTTATGGCAGAAAGTGAAACACACCAGTAAGATGGGATAACCCAGCAGACAGAGTAGTGGTTGGGCCAGATTTGCTCAAGGAAATGGAGGAGCAAATGATAGAAATAAAAAAAAATTTAAAGGATGCCAAAGATAGGCAGAAAAACTATGTTGATAAGGGCAGAACTCACAGGGAATTTAAAGTGGGTGATCATGTATTCTTGAAAGTGAGGGCCAATAGAAGTTCTCTAAAGTTGGGAAATTGTTCAAAGTTGGCAGCTCGCTATTGTGGGCCATTTGAAATCCTAGAGAGGATCGGTCCATTAGCTTATATGATTGCATTTCCTACATCTATATCTGTTCATAATGTATTCCATGTATCATTGCTAAAGAAATATATATATATATGATGCTAATCATATTATTGATTGGAATGTGATTCAGGTGGAGCAAGAAGGTGCTTTCCAAGTGCATCCGGTACGCATTATGGACCGGAAAATCAAACATCTCTGGAACCAAGCCATAGGGATTGTAAAGGTCCAATGGACCTGGTATGGTCCAAGGACGCTACTTGGGAGCATGAGGATACAATGCGGGAAGAATACCCGCATCGTTTTGAGGATTTTTGAAATTTTGTTGTATATGGGTACATGATGCACTAAGGACTATGCATAAATAAGGGGAGGGGATTGTAATATCCCTAAGGCCAAACCCAATTGTAAATTTAAATGTGAATGTACTTAAGCTGGTGGGTTGTCTGACATCATTTTGTATGCAAATTTCATGGCATAGTGCGCGCTTGTACTGCGCAGTAAAATGATGAAGTGTGCACATTCCAGGATACCGTGCGCAACATCTTAAGTGTGCACGATTGTGAGGCCAGCGAGCCTTTATGTATATGTTATGTTTTATAGGCTGGTGAGACAGTTATTATAAGCTAGGATTCTTATGTTTTGATTAGGTTGGAGAACCTAGATGTTATAGGCTAGTGCGCCTGTTTTTGTACATGTCTCATAATTAATATAAAATACATCGTTGTGCGCAGACCGGCCATGATAAAAGAGATGGGGGACTAAACTCCACTAGCCAGGGAAAGGGAGGGGCTAAGTTAAGGAAAAGAGCTAAGCTAGGGAGCTTAAGCCAAAAAGGAATATTATATTAATATTTCTTAAATCATAAAGTATGGATAATTATTTTATCCTAAGTTCTAAAGTTGGGGATAAGTGGGCCAAAGTAGCTCCCAACATGACAAGTGTCAAGTTGGGGACATGCATACATATTGTTGGGACTTAGTTCATTTCCTATCATCTTTTCCATCATTCCTTCCATCATTCAGTCATCCAGTCAATCATCCATGAACATGCACTCACCCATTGAGCTATCTTTCGTATCTTCATTACTGTACCTGAACCTGTATCCATAGCCATTTTTGTGTTCATGTAGCTGGTTAGCTTGGGAGATGGACTGAAGAAGCAGGTTGTCAGGCCCGTGGGATATTGAAGAGGCAGGTTGTCAGGCCCATGAGAAATTCTCTGGGTGAGAGAATTGTTGGGGATTGATATCCTGAAGGTGTTGAACTGTAGCTACAGTGCTCTGATACTTCATGTCTGACTTGTTGGTGAAGCCCTAGAAGGGAAGTAGGGCAGCCGAAGGACTGTTGAGCAGAGAAGGGGCACACTTCTTGGGGTGGGACAGACATGTGGGGAATGAGGGGCTCTAGGCTGTTAGTTTGAGTTGGCACCTAAGATGGAGTCTTTCCTGTTGTCTTTGAGCCTTAGCCTGGTTAGGAATCCCTTTACTCAGGTGGACTTTAGTCCCAGCTCGGGGGTGACTCATTGTTGAGAGTGATGAACAGTGTGGTCTAAGGCTGGGAGGTTCATGGAAGGTCTGCACGCAGTTGGTGACATTATTATCAAGATAAGTGCCAATTGTGTGATAAATTTACATGTTGCATTGTTATTTACATGCTTAGTTTTATGGGTTGTCATATGTGCGGTTATAACTGTGTTTATTTTTATGGGTATTTCTTGTACATGCTGCATGTATATGTTTACTGTTATTTTAGTCTGAATCTGTGTATTTACAGATGTATTTATATGTTCACATTTTATATATAATGCTTCTGCAAGATTTATGTGTGTATGTATCTTAATTGCATGCAATTTGAAAAATTTATGTGGCATAGCTTAGTTGGATATTGGGTATGTTACAGTATGTTCCGCAAAGAGAATAGTAAGAGTTCGCTAGCGTAGCGTGTCCTGGCATGGATGGTTGGGGACGTTACAGTGAAAAGGAAGTAAATGATGTATGATTCCTCAACTATTAACCTTAATCTAGATAAATTACATTGATTTAACCATTGAACAATTAAATCAACCTCAACATGCTTTTCCATTCAGGGTGTAGTTGGGAAATACCTTTTTTGTGTTGAGTTTCCTCCTGGGCAAACCCTAGATTTCAAGGGTTGGTTGGGTAATACTATTTTCAATCAGTTTTTCAACCTACTCTTGATAATGTGCCAGTCTTCTACTAATTTTTTGTCAATTCTTTCTTTAGAGCATGAAAACGCTCTAGGTAACCAGTTTACAGACCCTTTGAGTCCGTTTTCTGAACCTTGTCTTTTTCATGACCCTTTCTCAGATAGGATTGAGTACTTTTCTCAGAGTTTGACTTGGCAGGATTTTATCCCTCCCACCTGCCTCCATGAGTTAGATTCTAATTTTTCCGATGATATGATGTATATTCTAACTCATGACATTTGTGTGCTTGATGTATCACTGTTTTGGTTTATGATGAAGCACAAAGGCAGGTATCAGGGAGCATTGCTAGATTGGCTCCATTGGTTGTTTGACTACACCAACATGCAGCCAACAGGTAAGTACAGGTAAGTATCTTGCTTTGTATTTACACTTATGATTGCCTTATATGCACATTTACTTACTGCCTTATATGCACATTTGCTATGTATATGCTATTGCTTTACGGGGTGGCAATACCACCCCGTCTTTTGTCGTTGATGCTTTCTTGTCAACTGTGAGCAGGTCACAGGTCTACACCAGAGATTACTGAGGTTCTCATGCGCTCTACAGTTAGCACATGTCCCCGAGTTGGAGCCAGATGTTATCCCCGATATCTAGGGATAACTAGGAG
>JASDQU010322875.1:6165-17342 GCA_032191745.1 Picea mariana | reverse complement strand
CAATACCAAATCATAAATGAATAACATTAGCTATGTAGATAATTAATCATGCACATCAACAACATGTATACCCTGGGGAAATCTTGTACAGGGAGAAAAACCCCATCAAATGATATTCCTTTATTGCATTAATAATGTAAGATCACTTACAAATATCCACCATGAATGTTCTGCTCTTAAAGAGCTTGCTAAGATGACTCTGACCTGACAAAGACCTAAAATACCTTTCTGAAATACACCTCTGATATGTTTCCTCTTTATCACTAATATGTGCCTCTATTGTTTATATACAACACTGATATGTTGCTTTGGTATGCTGCCTCTTTATCACTGATATGTGCCTCTATTGCTTCACCCTTAACATGCATATCAAAACTATGTTGAAGAGAGGGTTCAAACTCTTCTTATATAGGCCGAAGAGGGGAAGAGGAGAGGCTCTAAATAGTAACATTTTTCCATGCTTTAATCATAACTCAGCTTCATACTTTAGTTCAAACTTAGAACTAGACTTGAGACTAGTATACTTTAGTTCGAAAATAGAACTAGACTTGAGACTTCAGTTACAACTCAACATTACACTTTAGTTCTAAAATAGAACTAGACTTAAGACTTTAGCTACAACTCAACATTACACTTTAATTCTAAAATAGAACTAGACTTAAGACTTTAGCTGCAACTCAACATTACACTTTAGTTCTAAAATAAAACTAGACTTAAGACTTCAGTTGCAACTCAACATTACACTTTAGTTCTAAAATAGAACTAGAATTAAGACTTTAGTTACAACTCAACATTAGACTTTAGTTCTAAAATAGAACTAGACTTGAGACTTCAGTTACAACTTGACTCTGTACAAGGAAATTCAAAATTCTCTTCATGGTGGATAATGTTACATGTGCCAATGCACTAGATAAATACATTTATATCATTTGCAATATTAGGAATATCATTTTTTTCTATCTCATAGTAATTTTATATTCAACCTAACATTTTCTAGATGCCTTGACTTTTTCTCATGGCTCACAAGGCTTGACTAGGCTCACAGAGGTTGTACGTTCCCCTTGAAGTTTTCACTATACTATTTATGTTCATAGAGGTTGTACGTTCCCCCTAACTTTTTCATTAGACTCACATAGCATCTCGTTCATCTTGATTTTTGGTTTGACTCACAGAGGTTGTATGTTCCCCCTGTCTTTTGTCAATACTTCACAAGACTGGTTGATTCTCCAAATTTCCCTAGCTAGCCTTAGGGTGGCCCATATTGCCTCTCATTGGAGAATGACAGTCGATGCTACCAAATTTAATAGTCAATGAAGTCTTCAATAACTTTGAAGGGTCATAACTTGCAATTCAGAACGCATATCTGGAAAATTTTATAGTCGTTGGAAAACCCTCGTCGTACCAAAAAAAATGGGACCCTAGCTACAAGGATTTGAACTGATTCAGAAAAGAGAAATTATGATGCCCCATCCCTTAAAAAGGTACATAGGGGTCGGGTGTGTGACAATTCTGGAAGATAAAAGGCCGAATGACTGAATGATACTTGGTTGTTATAAAAATTCCATGCCACCAAATGTAAAGTTTGCTATTAGAACATCACAAATGGATACCCTAGAGGAAGCAATGATTAAATCCATGGAAATGGAAGAAATCATGATTGAAATGGGTGTTGACCCCGATATCATCTTGGGAAAAGTACATAAGCAGCTGGGAAGTCTGAATATTGATGATCAAGGAGACTCTAGTTCGAGAAAAAATGAAGAGAAAAAGTCGCAGTCAATTCAAAATCAAGTCACTAGAGGAGGGTTTTTTAAGGGAACTATACTAGATGAAGGTAGATCCTATTGCAGCACAAGAAACTAATCAAAGGATCAATATTGCACAAATGAATAGAACCATCAGACAAATCCAAAATGAAATAACCAGATTGAGAAGGGGTGATAATTATATAGCAAACTCGAGAATGCGGGTCCAAGAAAAAAGAAGGAACCTTCCCCAATAAAATAGAGTGAGGTTTGAAAACATTGATAATCAACAAAGACAAAGGGTCCCTAGGAAACTAGTTCCAAATGCAACTGTTATGGATGAGATATATGATGAACAAATAGTTGAGCATGAAAATGATTATTTACATGAGGAAAATTTAAAAATTGTACAGACAAGTGGATGCGAGACATCCATGTATATATTTGAAGAAGGAGAAAATGATCCTGACTCACAAGAGAATGTTTCCCAAACACGATCATTTGTAAATAAATCCAAAAATAAAGATGATTTTGGAAAGGAAAAAATTAAGAAAAAGATAAAAAAAGGGGAATGAGAAAGAGGACAATAAATGTATGATAAGTAATACTAGAACCAAAAAGAAACAACTGATATCAAACCCTACCTAGATGAAATATAAAGTTGTAGAGGATTTGAAAGCTAAGGATTACTCTTCCCTTCACAGAAGTGGTGAAGATCCCTCAATAGAGGGAAAATATTCTGAGATTGTTGGATGACCCATCTGGAATAATGGAGGCCATTTTTATAATTCCAAAGAAAATCCAAAAAACATCAACAATCAAGTTGAGAGGTAAAGTCCCACCTTTCTATATTTCAATTGAGAATCATGATGTTGCACTCCATAACTATCTAGTTGACACTGGTGCGAAAAATAATATTATGCCATTGGTAGTCATGGAGGCGCTGGGTATGAGCTGCACCAAGTACTATGAAATAAGAGAAAGCATTTATGCAATTGATTCCAGGAAAGTTCCAACTTATAGAGAGATAAAATATTTTTATGCCTAGATCACTGATGCTCCTCACATTATTACAGTTTTCAATATTGTGGTGGTGTATTTTCTTCCTGCATATGGAGTTGTCCTGGGAAGAGATTGGTCATCTATGTCAGTGGATTCATAATGAATGATAGAATCTGCATGATGTTTCCAGATAAAGGAAAAGAAATGATCAAGGTTCCTCGTGAACCCAAGAGGTCGTTTTCCTTCAAAAATAAGGATAATGAACTAATGGAATATTATATAGATGTTGGGACTGGAAACTATGCTATCCTAGACATGGAGTAAATAGAGGACATGGATAATCAAGACAATTATTTTAAGGGTTATTGGAGGATGTCATTTGATGGATCCTACTCAAGTTCAGGGAGTGGAGTTGGAATTGTCCTTATAAACCCAAAAAGATATTGTGCATCCACATGCTATCAAAATTGAATCTGCATGCACCAATAAGGAGGCAAAATATGAGGCTTTAATTCAAGGAATGATCCTCACAAAATAAGCACATATAGAACATTTGATTGTGACTGGAAACTCTAATTTGTTAATAAATCAAGTTACCCAAAGATATACGATTAATAAAGAAAGACTCAAATTATATTTCAAAATAGTTAATGAGTTGATGGCGTCTTTTATCTCTTTCAGCATTTCTTTCATCCCAAGGGATAAAAATTAGAAGACAAGTTCATTAGCTTTGACGGCCATTGTCGAACCCAAATGATGTTCAGAGAAATACATTTTTTCAAGTAAAAAGAATATTTTGACCTTTTGTACCTGAAAATCGGGAGTATTTGCAAGTGTTTGAGAATGATGAAGAACTAGAAATTTTATTGGTAAATGATGATGAAGATGAGGATAATGGAATCATTGTTGTTTCGAAAAATTGTATTCAGTATGAATCCATTTTTACAAGATATGATCATGATAAAAATATCCTGGAATAAGTATCACCCCGAAAAGTCCAAGAAATAAGAAAGATTAATATTGGAACTGATGGTTCCCCAAAATATGTCAACTTGTGAATTTATTGCATGGTTGATGAAGTTGATCAATATGCCACACTTTTTAAAGAATATATTGGTGTATTCTCTTGGATTTATGATGATTTGAAGGCATATGATAAAAACATATTTCAACACATTATTCCTTTGAGGGAAGGAGCAAATCTTTTCAAGCAAAATATAAGGATGATGAACCCAAAATTAAAGCCATTGGTAAAGGTTGAATTAGATAAATTAAAGAAAGATGGAATAATATATACCATCAGACATTCTGACTGGATTTCAAATTTGGTGGTTGTGAGAAAAAATACTGGGGAGATTCAGATGTGTCTATATTTCAGAGGCCTTAATAAATTAAGTGTAAAGAATAATTATCCTTTTCATAACATGGAATTTCTCCTCCAACAAGTCACGAGATCGGTTTGCATGTCCATGTTAGATGGTTTTTCAGGGTATACAAGTCTTGGTTGTTGAGGAAGACAAAGAAAAGACAACTTTCATAACACCTTGGGAAACATATGCATATGCACAGATTCCCTTTGGTTTAAAGAATGTTGGAGCTACATTTCAGAGGCATATGGATCATTATTTTGAGGGTTTGATTGGAAAATTCATGGTGGATTATGTTATAGCAAGATTTGCCTCACTATTGCTATCTTGCACATAGGGCCTTTTTGCATTTCCCTATGCATACTTTTCATCCCTTTTTGATGAATCCAGAGCTAAAATATACATTTTTACACATATACACTCCCTAACTGCTATGCAAGATGCGTATACGCTTGCTACTCCATTACAACTCATGTATATCAGGATTTGTGCCAGAAAATACAAAATGAGGTCGAGTTTCCATGTAACGACAAAAGATATCTGATCCTTGGCCTTCCATATAATGGAAACGTTCCGACTTGACCCTTCAGTTGCATTCTGGAGGCTATAAGAACACAATTTCGAACTATGGAAAAAGAGGAGAAAACATTCAACTTTGAGAGCAAAGTTACTTTGGAGAAATTACTTCATATTGAGTCTGCATCCCTTTGTCCCTCAAGTCTGAACACAGTGTTCAACCCCAAGCTCTTCCTTTATTGTTGAGAGGACCTCTTTGCTCTTTCTCATGAGCTTGCCTTTGGTGGAGGATTGAAGTGGTGGGGACCCAGTTGGAAGGAACTTGGTTTCTTGGTTTTGAACCGTGTTGACACGGAAGTTTGTAATGTTGACACTTATGTTGGTCAATTATTAATAGAAATAATCCTTTCCTGTCCTATTGGTATCTTGAAAATATATGAGTATTATCCATGGGCATGTTTGTAATGTTTATTAATGGATTATGCTGTCTGATGTGATAATTCCTTTTATATCGTCACTATATACGTTCTTTTATTGTTGGTTGAGAACTTCTCACAGGTATAAAGCTTTGGGTCAAAGTGCTCAACAGTGGAACATCATCAAACGTTGGATCGATGTAGGCCTCTTTCTCGTATTTCACATTAGTCTATATAGAATATGTTGGAATTGAGTTGATTTCTATAGTCATACCTGTCTTTTGTGGTTTACCCTTGGCCATAGAGAGTTTTTCCCTTGTAACAGAATTGGTGACTCCACTGGGGAAGGTCTTCCTTCTAAGGGTTGAAGTACTTTTTCTTCATACATTGCTCTTTTTCCTTTTTGTTTCTTGTCGTATCACTACTTGACAGATCTTGTTCACTTTGAGTTTGATTTTTCATCCTTTTACGCTTGTCTGGCCTTGTTTTAAAGCATATACACCCTTTTTCCCTTGACAGTCGTGTATACATGCTTGTTGTCTCACTACAAGAAGCATATATGCACTTTGTTCTCTTGAACAGTCGCATATACCACTTACCCTTGCTTGTTTGCTTGGTTGAGTCACTGCTGGGTAGGATTTAAAGATTGTTGAGCCTTCTTAGGTCTCTGTAGTGTCTATTGAGATTATCTGGGATGATAGGAAGCCTGTTTGGAGTTGAATTTTTGGGCATAGTCTTTCTCTTTGTTTTCTATTTTTAATTTTTCCTTGGCTTCTGGGTTGTTTGCTTGGCTGCCTGGTATTCTTCTTGAAGTACTGCTTTTATACACAGTAGACTTCATATGTCAAGTTGCTTATCAGTCCATGCATTTTATTTTTAAGAATATTGAAAATACAAAAAAAATAGGCATTTTGCATTGGTTGGCATTTTTGTCTTTGAATTTTTATCATTAGCTTAGCACATTTAGTGAAAGATCCTATTTTACTTCTGAATTGCAGATTTGAAATTGAAGATTGCACTGTTTTTATTAGCATATCATTCATTGAAAAGTTAAAGATAGACTTTGCATTATATCCATATTTATTTTCTGGCAGAGTCATAACACCATGAGTTTCACTTCCATACCTTTTTGAGTAACCACGGCCAATAAAATTTACGCTTTAAACTAAAATTGATTAGTCACGATTTTATTTTTAGGGTGTACAAACTAACATAAGATTTAGCACCTTGGAATAGGATTTTGTGAGTAAACTTCTCCAAGGAAATTAAATCAATATATGTGTATGAGACAGGGAGTTGAGAAGTCCATTGTATAATTGGTAAGATCAGGAGGCTCTGCTCACACTGGAGTTAATCACAAGGTCACGCTAAGTTAGTTGAAGGGATAACCCCTGGATACTCACCTAGTGTTAGAGATATTTCTGTGGATTTATTCATATTTGGGGATCTTTCTAGTGCCCATACCTCTATGAGATGCGGTGCTTTAAAGGTTTCGGGCTTTGCTACCCTACCCATACAGTGATCCAGACTTATGATTTCTCACCTATGCATCGGTTATATAGTGTTTTATTAGTTTCTTGACTTAGGTATCTCATAAGTTACTTGCAAGGGTTATTCTGCTTGTACCCTAAGTCAAATAAGGGTCAGACAACACACATCTTTTATGGAGGATTACCTCTCCTGAGGGATCTGACCGACTGGTTTTTAAGCCCACGAGGGACCTTATAGCTGATTATGTTACCTCCAAACTTTAGTGGGGAGTCTCAAGTCCCTCCTAGACGAGACATACCTTCTTTTGCAAGGGAGGCCACTCAACCACTTTAGCCCATTTGCATGCATATTGGTCATTTGACTTTTTGGTATGCTCTTTGACTACTAGTTGACCATAGGATATATTTTTATTTGTGGAAGAGTCATAATTCATCGTGGAGTTGGAGAAGCTTCCTCAAAGGTCCTGTCGGTTGTTACAATTACCATCGGTTTTCGAGTCCTTGCCTTCTAAAAGGCATAGAGTTATCAGTAGTGGTACAAACACATCCACTTTTCAGACTTGTGATTCCACAAGGATGAGTACTGAGTCTAGTCTTTAGAACACTAAGAGTTACTCAACCCCCAATTCCACTATAATTAACGGCACTACTTCAACACCTGCAACCGCTATAGTTGCAATGTCAGAGGCTTACACCAGTGCTATGGCTCAACCTGTAGTTAATGCTTCATCTCTTGCCTCGAACCCTTTTGGGGGTTTTGGCCACTCACTGAGTTACAATGTTTAGACCATCCCCATTGCTTCTAGTCCATTTTCTTATGGTATTCCTAACTTCACCTCGTAGTTTTCAACTTCCATCCTAGCTACTGGCCATAACACTAGCCTTGGACTTGGGGGCACTACACCTCCTTACACTCCTTCCCCTTTTGGTGTTTCTCATATTCCCCAAGTGAATCCTAATGTAGGGAGTGTCCCTATTCTTAACCCTAGGTCTAATCCTTCTATGGATGGATGGAACAACCCATCTGGCAGACAATTTCTACCCTATATCCCTATCCCCTCGGTGTCGATTCTGACCAATACTTTTGGCATGATGAATCGACTTCAATCCTCTGGGTTCCCACCTGGAGGAGGTCAGTCTTACACTTTGGGCACTCCCCAACATGGATCTAACCAAGTTGGGGTAAGTTTTAACAACCCCCATCTTGGATCTAATCCAACTGGGGGCAATTTTCATAACCATTATCAGAACATTCCTGCCGAAATGATGCCCAATCCATCTTTTACGAATAAGCCTGGAGGAGGGTCTTATAATTCCAGACAAGGTTTTGGTCCTCCCTAGAATCCTGGATGGAACGTAGTTCATAACGCACAATCTTTTGCAGGAGGATGGGGTCAGGTGTCGCAACCCTGTATTCCCTTTCTAGCCATGCTTAATCTGCCAGATTTGTCTAAACTAATGAATGACCTAGTGATTCATGACCCCACATGGCCCCCTCTCACTACCAAAATTCCATCATACATTCCAAAGTTTGAAGGTAAGAATGGCAAAGACCCTGGTGATCACGTCACTACTTTTCACCTTTTGTTCTCATCGAATTCTCTGAACCATGATTCTATTAGGTTACGATTGTTTTAGTGCACTCTCATTAGAGTGGTGTTAAAATGGTACATTGAGATACCTAGGGGGCCATATGGGTCATTCCATCAATTGGTGCTAGCCTTTCTCAACCACTTTCAACTTCCCATTCATTATGATGTTGGCCTTGAACTTTTGTGAACATTACGCCAGGGTACCAACACTCACATCTCAGACCATATCCAGGAATGGCGTAGGCGAAGGTGGTTGGTTAAGACTCCTATACCCCCATCCTTTCTTCTAGAATGGTTCCTAAAGTCTTTACATGCTCCTATTTCAAAGGACGTTTCTACTTCTGGGGTCTTCAGCGAGGAAGAAGCTATCCTTAGAGCCCAACAATTTGATTTGATCTATGCTCAGTTTGGGATGTTATACCACCTTCTTCTAGATGCACTGTGAACAAATCATGATCCTAGACAAACTCCTGGACCTCATGCCGATGGAATTGTAGGGTCCACCAATGTAAAATCCACAGACTCGGAAACTAAGTCTGTCGGAGGAATAGCTTTGTCTGGATCCTCGAAAGCCATCTAGTCGACGGATGGACATTTCGTGCAATCATCAAAAAAACAAAATGGTGACCATCAACTAGATGGGAATAAAAGGAAAGGTCGAAATAATCGTAAGGGTGGGAAGAACAATAATAATAAATCCAAGGACAAAGATAATAATGGGAAACATAATGATAATGCTGGAGAGGGAAGGAAAGAGAAGCGTAAGGTGAAGTTTACTTGTAAACTTTGTACGATGACCACCTTACCCACTTGTGCCCCAAACTTGTGGAGGATGTGAGGCTTTTAAATATACCACCCCCTGTGCTGACGAATCCATTCCCACACAGCCAACACTGAGCCTTGAGTTCTTCAAGCACCATAAATGCGTCTAGTGGAAGTCAAAATCCACCGTCGCAAGATGGAGATCATGTTTGCATCAATATGTTCAATGAAAAAATTGATATAGCCACCCTCTCTCGAGATTATAGCTCTTCAAAACGTAGTACTAGCCTAGAATCTCCTCCTCCAGCCTCGGAGATGAACTTACAGATCGAGAAACCAGAGCCACCACCTTGAATTTTGAAAGGAGTACTCAAGCGCTCTACCCATAACCCTAATGCTAGAGCCACCCAAAACTACTCTATTGTTGAAGATCTGGGCCAAACCCCTTGTGCGATGTCAGCTTTGGAGGTACTCCAAATGTGTCCATCATAGAGGAATGCCTTACTCTCTATCTTAGGAGCTCTAGAGCCTAGTGGCTCGAAAGTCATCAAGTTTGATGTCACGGACATGAAGCCTTTCTTACCATACCATGTGGCTTTTCAAATCCACATGGAGTATTCCAAGTATACTATCAAATGAGCAGTCATTGATGAAGGTGTTGCCACTTGCATGATGTCCCTGGTCTGTTGGAAAGCTATCGGTTCTCCAACCCTTTCCAAGTTTTCAAACATGTTGACTGCATTTGACGGTCATTCCTTCCTCCCTCATGGTATTCTCCCTGCCTTTCTGGTCCAGTTAGGTGGGAAGACAGTAGAGGTGGAAGTAGAGATAGTTGATGCACCTCTCGATTATAACTTGTTACTAGGTAGCAATTGGATCTATGCTATGGTCATTGTCATATCGTTTGTTTTCCTTGTACTTTGTTTTCCTCATTAGGAGAAGATCGCGATGATCAACTAGTTATCCTTTGCATACTCTAGTCCTAACGCATTTGTTGGACCGTCGATCCCTGTGATTGACAATTCTCAGCCGACAACTGAGAATATCAGTGTTGGAATGTATTCTTCCCTCATGGGTACTTTTGACTTCTTGGCACCGATTCACCATGTTTACGCCATGTCTAGTAGGCCTGCTTTAGCAGAGAGGTCCATTCCTTTCTGCACTTCCTATTTTAGTGATCCTTGGACCCTACCTTCTCTGAATTCTTTTATTGAAGTTCAATTTCATGCTGGCATGGCTATGCCACTATTGACAACGGAGATTGCGTATCAAGATATCCCTGACTCTTCCATCGATCCTGATCCTATTACCTCACAGACAGACGAGGAGGATCCCGTTCTTAGGCCCGTATGGGCCACTTCGTTATCTTGTTCACATGATTTATTAGATGATACTTTTCCTTCGAAGGAAGCCATCCTTGAAGCCATAAATGTTTCTAAGAGACCTTGGGATGATATGCATCATCGATCTTATTTTCTCCCAATTATTGAAAGAATCAAGCAAGATGATTTTTAGTCTACCTTGAGTGAGATAGTCAATCATGTCATAGTTCCAATTGATACGCATGGTATTGTTGGCAGCCAACCCATTTTTTTTCGATTACTCTCGAAAGCTGCCTACACCCCTTGCGGTATCATGACAAATCATTGTCGCATTGTGTTAATGGACATGTGTCTCGTTTTTTCAACCATTACAATTCAATTTCGACTCAGTTTTCACAATTGCAAATGTGAAAATACCTATCTCGTTGATTATATTCTCGTCGTCTTTTGATTTGTTGGTTGATACTTGATCACTGGTTTATCGTATGATTGATAAAGGTTTATCAAACTTGTGTTCTTAATCTTTGTCTTACCTTGATTACGCAGTTGGATATATTCCACCATTAAACCTTTGGGCATGAAAGTTATTGGTTCTATTTATTGAAAGTTATAACATATTTGCTCATATTGCTTTATCCTTGTTATGGTTTTCATTTGATTATCATATAAAAACATTGCATTGTGTGGCTCTAAGGTTTTGGAATACAAATGCATATGATATACACCAACTATAATGGCAAGTTCATAAAGGGTATGATAACTATGGTTTTGATGGCGCATAAGTTAATCTTATTCGATTTTGGGAAATCGATTCTTTGCATACTATGCTTGCAAAGAAGATTATACGATGAGTATGAAACCCCGAGCTATCAGTTAGCATAAACCTTGTGATTAAGCGAATAACGGTGGAATTGGCACGTTAATTCGTAATTAATGCAGGTACTGTGTTGGTGATTGAACCTAAC
>JASDQU010322873.1:0-13021 GCA_032191745.1 Picea mariana | reverse complement strand
GGTATGTTGCTATGTATGCTTGAGGCTTGTATCATGGATGGTTTTTCACATGCTTAAGGCATGTCTTGGAGATTTTGTGATATATGGTTGAGATCCCTCTCTTGGTGATATGGGTAGATGCCTGAGACACACCCCTGGTATTTGGTTTATGGGTGTTATGGTTCTTTATTAGAAGCACACATTGAGATATATTTTAGGCATATGTGTTAGAAAAACAGGACAATGGAGCAATAAAATAAAACAAATGCGGAAACAAAACACAGAAGATACACAATACAATAGAGACACAGATTTATGTGGTTCACCCAGTGTGGGCTACGTCCACCTGAGAAATTGCCAGGTCATTCCTTTATTATTATCCAGCATATGAAGGGATACAACCTACAACAAACCCGTTGTAACTTCCTCTTCTTTCTCTCACAGTCTCCTATCTCAGAATACAATATTCACCATCAATCGTAATCATAATACATTTCCCTCATAAAAGAGGGTTGCCTTCTAGGGAAAAAAACCCTAACATAATCTCTATAATTAGATCTATGACCTTATAATGAACGGTCCATATTTACAATGAAATTACAATATACATTTACAAGGCAATTTTTCCTTCGGGGGCTTCGCCCCTGAACCCCCATTGGGGGACACTGCCCTTGAATCCTTGCTGGGGGCCTGCTTTCCCCCAGACCCCACAGCCAGGGGGATAGCCCCCCCGGACCCCGCAGAGGGGGTACCCCCCCTCTGCACTCCCCCGTGTGGAAGAGTGTACATACTTCTGGGGTGTAAATACTTCTTGGGGTATAAACACGACTGAAAGTAAAAGACCCTTGAATCAAGAAGATAATCAGGCTCCACAACCAACAATATGCTTGTACGTGGTTGAGGTATGGTCTTGTGAGGTTGGGTATTTTTCTAGAAGTACTATTAGTTGTATGGTTCTTGCTCTAGTGAATGTTTTGAGGAAAATATGTTGAAGTACATTGTTGGTGCACTTAGTTTGGTTTTATTGGCATATCGTGTGGTGCATTGTGAGAGGAATTTGTTAGTGGTCTTGGTATATGATTTTCTTATGAGTGGTACATTCTTTAGGCTACATAATAGTGAGGTTGTGGCACATGGTTTGATGTAATGGTTTATGGTATTTGGTTTATGGATAGTGCGATGTATTTCTAGAGGTCTCTTGTCGGTTATCTTGGTGCATGTTTTGGTATATGGTTGAGGTACATCATTGATATTATTTGTTTAGCATATATTGTTGTTACATGGTATAGTGTTGATGTACATGGTTGGAAAATGGTAAGGTACATGGTATGGTATAAGATTTGTAATACCCCTAGGTTGAACCCCAATTGTACATATAATTGTAAATGTAAATATGCTTATAGGTTGGTGAGTCGTTCGCACTTGGTTTTGGCATTGTGTGCACTTGGGTAAGTGCGTGGAGATTCATTATCAAGATATGGGTGCACAATTCATAATGTTGTGCGGACTTGGGTAAGTGCATGGTGGTGACTTGGAAGTGTGCATAGTCGAGTTATATATGACTTCCTATGTATTGAGTCTAGAGTTCTTGTGTGGGTTTTAGGATGGAGAGCTAGATGCTAAAAATGGCCAATGAACCATCATTGTAATATGTAATCACATACAAATATTAATGAAAATACATCACTGCGATAGACCAACCATGTAAAAGAGTATGGGGGACTAAACTCCACTAGATAGGGAAAGGGGGATAAAAGTTAAGGATAAGGTGCTAATCTAAGGATCTTAAGCCCAAAGGAATATTATATTAATATTCCTTAAAGTACAAAGTATGGATAATTATTTTATCCTAAGTTCTAAGGATGGGGAAAAGTGGGCCCAAGGTAGTTCTCAACATGACAAGTGTCAAGTTGGGAACACAGATACATATAGTTTGGACTTAGTTAATTTTCCTATCATTCCATCATCATTCATTCACTCATTCAGTTGTCCTTTGTACCTTCATGTTACTGTCACCGCATCTATAACCTAGTTAGCTAGGAGCTGGACTGAAGAAGTAGGTTGTCGGGCCCGTAGGATATTGAAGAGGCATATTGTCAGGCCCATGAGCATTCTCTCCATGTGAAAGAATTGTTTGGAATTGATTCCCGAAGGTGCCAAACTGCAACTATAGGGCTCTGAGATGTCCTGTTCCGCCTGTTGCTGAAGTCCCAGAAGGGAAAGGGGGGTAGCCGAGGGACTGTTGAACAGAGAAGGGGCACACTTCCTGGGGTGGGACAGACATGTGGGGAATGAGGGACTGTAGGCTGTTAGTTTGAGTTGACACCTATGACTGAGTTTTCCTATTGTATGAGATACCTTGTCTGGGTTAGAAATTCTTTACCCAAGTGGAGTTTAGTCCCAGCTCGGGGGTGACCCACTACTAAGAGTTATGAGCAGTGCAGTATAAGGCTGGGAGGAATGTGGAAGGTCTACATGTAGTTGTTGTTATTTTAATCAAAGATAAGTTTCAGTTTCGGTTAATTCATGTGTTACGTTAATATTTATGAATTTATTTTCATGGGATTTTCCTGTGTATTTTGCATACGTATTTTGCATACGTATTTATGTTATTATTTTGTATGAATCAGTGCATTTTCAAAGTATTTTTTATAATTTAAATTCGTATCAGATTTCAAAATTTAAGTGGCATAACCTAGCAGGTGGTTGGGGATGCTACAATGTGGTATCGGAGCCCAATTTTCAACACTGAGCCTGGATGGGCCCAATTAGCATAATGCTGAAGTGGAAATTCATAGAGAATTAATTTCAGGAGTATGTGTGCAACTTGTATGATTAAACTATTGCAGAAAAATTGAGTGAAATCTCATGGGTAATGTGAAGAATCAAGCCGAAAATTGAAAACAAGTAATTTCAATTTCTAATGGGAAAAATTTGGGCCTTTAGATGACTGAATTTTTGAGTTTACAAAGTGGCCATGGCGCCCAAGACAAAATTGGGTGAAATCGGGAAAATCCCTAATTGCTGCAACAAAATTATGGAAAAATCAGTTAAGCATCGAAAATATTTGCATGCACTAAGTAGTAGTGATGTGTAGAAAAATAAAGGTGTGCAAGTGTGCACACTAAAAATTTGGTGTTGTGCGGAAAAATAAGGGTGCGCGCTTATGTACACTAAAAATTTGGCATTGCATGGAAAAATAAGGGTGCTCGGTTGTGCACACTAAAAATTTGGCGTTGTGCGGAAAAATAATGTTGCACAAGTGTGCACCTTAAAAATTTGGCGTTGTGCGGATATGCGCATTAGAAATTTGGCATTGCATGGTGCAAAAATGGTGATGTGTGAAAAATTATGGTGTGTAGGTGTGCACACTTAAATTTGGCATTGTGCAGTGCAAGCTGTTGATGTGCGCAAAATAATGGTGCGTGGGTAAAATTAGGCACTGCAGGAGTAAAGATTGTGATGCACAGAAAAATTATTGTGCGTAGGTGTGCACACTAAAATTTGGCACTGCGCGGTGTAGAAATGGTGGTGCATGCTAATATTGGTGCACGGTGTGAGTGCACTGAACCTTGGAATTATGTAGTGCATAGAGTACAATGCATGAAGAATATTGGTGCATGACACAAAATTTGTGCGCAGTAGGTATTGGTGCATGACACAAAAGTTGTGCGTAGTAGGTACTGGTGCATGACGCAAATTTTTTGTGTAGTAGGTATTGGTGAGCGACAAAAAAGCTGTGCACAATAGATATTGGCAGATGACATAAAAGTGGTGCACATTGGATATGGATGCATGGTGCATGCACTACATTTTGGTGTTGCGTGTGTAGAAATAGGCATGCTAAATATGGGTTTATAATTTAGAAGTGGTGCGCACAGAGTCGGTTTGAGCGATCTACAACAGTAGAAAACCAATGATTTTCCGTGACATTTTTGTATTTTTTGAAGGTCATCTTTTTGCCAGCTATTTTTGAGGCCCTAAACAATGTTTTTTTGCAACTCAAAAACAATGTGTCCCATTCAACAAATGGAGTTAGGATGAGTGATTTACAACCCGAACAATGGAGAGTAAATTTTAAGCCCATTTAACTTCTGAAGGCCATAACTTCATGCTCCAGAATCAGATTGAGACATAGGATCAGTCTATGGAAAGATATTGAACCATAGAACACATTCATGGAGCTGAATTAAAGTTTTCGGGCATGTTAAAAATGTTTAAGAGGACATAGAAGGTACCTGTAGCATTCAAGGTCAAAAACACTTATTGGCTTGAAACTTCAACAGGCTGTATTTAGCAACCCAGAACCCAGAAAGAGGTGAAATTTGGAAACGCTGTCCAAAATATGTATATGAAGAAACTAAATTGGGATCCTACCAAAAATTCAATGGAGTAGGTGCAAAATTCATAATTACATTTCAGATTTGCACCTAGTTGAAGTATGAACAAAATAATTAATGGACAATTTTCAAATGACCATAACGTTTTCCTCAAGACTCATAATTGAGCATGGAAGCAGGCATTGGAAAGGTATTGGAAAATAGAGTATAAATATTCACCCAAAAAATTGATATGGGCAACGGATTTTACAAGAAATCAAAAGAAAGAATTCTGATGCATTATTGAACCAAAATTGTACATAATTTCATGAATTTGTTAAATTATTTAGCCTGACAAGTTTTGTTGGATGCACATTTTGTAGAGTTAACATCAATTAGATTATATCAGGATCAACATAGAGTTCAAAATCATGGAATATGCACATGGAGCTTACAACCATGAATATGAGACCAAAGGGATGTATGTCAATATAGACAATGAAGGTACAAATTCAATTGGACATGTATAAGGCAAGGAAGAAAGCATGAACTTGGTATAGACCATAAAAAGTTTGCAAAAGGATGTTCAAAGTTATAAATATGATAATAAGAGTCTTATGACTTCAACATAAAGTTAATGCAAATATTAGACATAATAGAAAAGAAGATGGATAAGGAGAATGACTCAAGCAAATCAGGGAGTCAAAAGTCCCATGATGAGAGGAGAATAACAAGAAGTGTTGGTAGACATCACCATCACTCTCCAAGGAATTCCACTAAGAGAGCACACAGTAATTCAAGTCCATCCCCTGTCAGGAAACATAAGAGGAGGTTTGGGGTGGATGAGATACATGAAGAAATGAACAAAATCAAGCCTCCTACATTTGATGGTGAGCACAAGAAGGATGAGGATATTGCAGAGACATGGATTCTATGAATGAGGAAGTATTTTCAATTGCATAATTACTCTTCACACGCAGAAAGAATAATTTCCATCTATGATCTTAAGAGAAAAGCATCAATGTGATGGGACCAATTTGTGCAGGTGAAAGACATTGATGAGAAGAAGGTTACTTGGAGGGAATTCAATAGGTATTTTCAAAAGAAATACTTGACTAAGCGATACTGTTACAAGAAAATGAAGGAGTTCTTTGAACTCAAGCTTGGGAGTATGACCATAGATGAATATGAAAGGATGTTTTTAGAGCTGCTAAAGTATATTTCTTTCATCAAGGATGATCCGGTTAATATTCATAGGTATTTGACTGGGATGCCATCATTTATCAGTGACAAGATACAATATGATGATCCCAAAACATTGGAGGAAACCATAAGGCACGATAAAATGCCTTTATGATCAACATAAAGGAAGAACAAATTTCCAAAAACCTTGGGAAGACTAGAAGAAAATCAAGATGGAACAGAGGAAGAAGGGGACTAATCCACCATTATTTAGAAATAATTCCCAGGGACAACTAGCTTCTAAAGAACCCAAAAAGACTGAGACAGTGGAGAAAAGAACAAGGAAACAACTATTCAATGTTGGGGTTGTGGGGGAGATCATATGTACAGATATTTCCCTCACAGAGCTAAAAAAGTGAGGACTATTCATAATGTACAACAAGATGATATAATGGAGGACACAGGTAGAAATATACATAGGATATGCATATCCCTAGACAACAAGAAAGATGAGTTTCAGTCACATATGATTGAAGTGGAAGGTAAGATAAACAACCAAACCATTACTATTTTAATTGATTTAGGAGATAGTCATAGTTATCTAGACCCTAATATGGTGGAAAGATTTCATTTTCCAAGAAACAAGCTTGGAAAATCTTGGTTGGTGCATTTGTCTACAAGAGATAAAATAAAAATTAATGACATGATTAAGGCATTCCTAATGGACATGAGTGGAATGAGCACCAGGGGAGATTTGAACATCATACCTTTAGGTTCCTATGACTTCCTAATTGTTATGGATTGGTTGGAACAACATCATGCTATCATATAATTTTATAATAAGGCATTTACTTGCTTGGATGAGGAAGGGAACTTAAGGACAATATAGGGAATTCCGAGGGCAGTAACCATCAAATAAGTTTCATCCTTGCAGCTGAAGAAAAATTACAGGAAAGGATGTCAAATATTTGTAGCGCATATGGAAGAGACACCTAAAGATAAGGTGTCAAATATTGAAGATTATACAGTCCTAAAGGAGTTTGAATATGTATTTAAAGAAATGCCCAGATTACCCCCTAAAAGAGATATTGATTTCTCCATCAATATGATGCTTGGAGAAGCCCTAGTATCCAAGACCCCATACATGATGAGTACACCAGAATTGAAGGAATTGCAAATGCAACTTGTAGAGCTTTTGAAGAAGGGGTATATACGTCTAAGTGTGTCACCTTAGGGTGACCCAATATTATTTGTGAATAAAAAGGATGGAACATTGATACTTTTCATTGACTTCAGGTAGTGGAAAAAGGTAATTGTGAAGAATAAGTATCCTTTGACAAATATCAATGACCTCTTTGATCAACTAAAATATGAAAAAATATTCTCCAAGATTGATCTCAAATCATGCTATCATCAGGTAAGAATTAAATATGAATACATCAACAAGATTGTCTTCTGAACAAGGTATGGCCATGATGATTTCATAGTGGTGCCATTTGGGTTATCAAATGCACCAGTTGTTTTCATGTGTTTAATGAATGGTATTTTCAGAGAATAATTAGATAAGTTTGCCATTGTCTTTTTGGATGACATTCTTATATATTCTAAGTCAGAGGAAGAGCATGAGCAACAATTGAGGATGGTATTACAGGTATTGAGAGAGCATCAGTTGTATGCCAAATTGATAAAGTGCTCATTATATCATAAGAAAATTCATTATTTGGGCCATATCATTTCAGAGGAAGGAATAACAGTGGACCCATAAAAGATAAGGGCCATTGAAGGATGTCCAACACCAAGGAATTCCTCCGAGGTAAGATCATTCAAGGGACTTGTAGGTTACTACAAAAGATTTACTGAGGGTTTCTCAAATATTTCACACCCAATCACTTCCTTACAGAAGAAGGGTGCGAAGTTTGAGTGGACATCAGATTATGAAAGGATTTTCCAACACTTGAAACATTTATTAACAAGTTCTCCAATACTAAGTATTGTTGATCCAAATGAAGACTTCATTGTATGCATTGATGCATGTAAAAAAGGGCTTGGTGTAGTCCTTAGTCAGAATGGGTATGTTGTGTGATATGAATCAAGGAAGTTGAAGAAGCATGAAAGACACTATGTTACTCATGATTTGGAGTTGGCAACCATATTGAATTCCTTGAAGATGTGGAGGCACTACCTCATGGGGAAAATATTTGATTTAAGGATAGACAATAGTGGTCTGAAATATTTATTTAGACAACCAAATCTAAATGCCAGGAAAAGCAAGTGGTTATAATTCCTCAGTGAATATGACTTTGATATAAAGCATATCAAAGGTAAAGAGAACAAGGTGGGTGATGCACTTAGTAGGAGGGTGCATGAGATGCATGCTACAACCATTAGAGTGTACCAATCAAATTTGAAAGATAGAATTTTAGAGGTTGCATAATCAGATAAAAAATACATGGAAGTAAAGGAAAAACTTCAACAAGGTAATTTACTGTAGAAAATTGAACACTGCAAGCTAGAAAATGATGAAATTCTCCTGTACAAGGGCATAATTTATGTGCCAAATTCCTAGGAAATGAAAAATATGATATTGATATAAATGCATAATGTACCTTATGTTTGGAACCTAGGTTATCAAAAAAATATTGTAGCTATCAAGAGCCAATATTATTAGCTAGGAATGAAGAAAGAAGTTGTTGATTTTATTGTCAAGTGTTTGGAATTTCAAAAGGTCAAGGATAAGCATAGACACCCAGCTGATTTGCTACAACCATTAACCATTCCTGAGTGGAAATGAGAAGTTGTAACAATAGATTTCATCACCAAACTACCCAAAACAAATGAACAACATGATTCTATCATGGTAGTGGTGGATAAGCTTACTAAAGTTGCCCATTTTATTCCAGCAAAGCTCACACACAAGGAAAACAACATTGTTGATATTTATATGAGAGAAATTACTTGACTACATGGTATACCCAAGACAATTGTGTCTGAAAGAGATCCAAAATTCAGATCAAATTTTTGGAAAGGATTATTCAAGGGATTCAAAACAAATATGAATTTTAGCACAACTTATCAGTCAGATGGGTAGACATAAATAGTGAATCATGTGATAAAAGACATGATAAGGATGTATGTGATAGATAAACCATCCAAATGGGAAGATTATTTGCATTTGGTGGAGTTCTCTTATAAAAATGGGTATCAAGCATCTCTAAAGATGAACCCATTTGAGGAACTTTATGGAAAAAAGTGCAACACACCAGTGAGCTGGGACAACTCAACAAGAAGAGTAGTGGTTGGGACATAACTAATTAGAGAAATAGAAGAGAATATTATGAAAATAAAACAAAATTTAAAGGCTGCCTGGGACAGGAAGAAAAGCTATGCTAATAAGGGAAGAAATCATAGGGAATTTAAAGTGGGAATTTAAAGGCCAACAAAAGTTCCTTGAAGTTAGGAAATTGTTCAAAGTTAGTAGCTCATTATTGTGGGACATTTGAAATCCTAGAGAGGATTGGGCCTATAGCATACATGCTTGCCTTTCCTTCATCAATGTCTATTCATAATGTATTCCATGTATCATTTCTCAAAAAGTATGTGCATAATGTTAATCATGTCATTGATTTGAATGTGATTTAGGTGGAGAAAGAAGGCACCTTTCAAGTGCATTCGGTGTGCATATTGGACTGGAAGATCAAGTAGCTTCGTAATCGATCCATAGGGATAGTAAAAGTCTAATGGGCCTGGTACGTTCTTGAGGATGCAACTTAGGAGCATGAAGGGGCTATGTAGGAAGAGTATCCACATATTTTTGAAGAATTTTGAATTTTTTATTGTATATGTGTATATACTACACTAAGGACAGTTCATAAAGAAGGGGGAGGGGAATGCAATACCCCTAGGCCGAACCCCAATTGTAAATTTAAATATGCTTATAGATTGGTGAGTCGTTGGCACTTAGTTTTGGTGTTGTGTGCACTTGAGTAAGTAAGAAAAGATTCCTTATCAAGATAAGGGGTGCACAAGTCATAATATTGCACTCACTTGGGTAAGTGCATGGTAGTGACCTGGAAGTATGTAGAGTTGAGTTATATATGACTTCCTATGTACTGAGGTTAGAGTGCATGTGTGGTTTTTAGGCTAGAGATAGATGATAAAAATAACTAGTGAGTCATCATTGTAATATGTAATCACATGCAAATATTAATGAAAACACATCATTGCAACATACCAACCATGCAAAAGAGTATGGGGGTATAAACTCCACTATATAGGGAAAGGGGGATAAAATTTAAGGATAAGGGGCTAAGCTAGGGAGCTTAAGCCCAAAGGAATATTACATTAATATTCCTTAAAGTATAAAGTATGGATAATTATTTTATCCTAAGTTCTAAGGATGGGGAAAAGTGGGCCTAAGGTAGTTCTCAACATGACAAGTGTCAAGTTGGGAACATGCATACATATAGTTTGGAATTAGTTCACTTTACTATCATTACATCATCATTCAATCACTCTTTTAATTGTCCTCCATACCTTCAAGTTATTGTCACTGCATTTGTACCCTAGTTAGTTGGGAGATGGACTAAAGAAGTGGGTTGTCAGGCCCGTAAGATTTTGAAGAGGCGGGTTTTCAGGCCTGTGAGCATTCTCTCTAGGTGAGACAATTGTTGGGAATTGATTCCCGAAGGTGCCAAAATGAAGCTACATGTCTCTAAGACTTCCTGTCCGACCTGTTGCTGAAGCACCAGAAGGGAAGTGGGGAATCCGAAGGAATGTTGAGCAGAGAATGGGCACACTTCCTAGGGTGGGACATGCATGTAGGGAATGAGGGATTGTAGGTTGTTAGTTTGAGTTGGCACCTATGATTGAGTTTTCCTATTGTCTGAGATACCTTATCCGTGTTAGAAATACTTTACCCAGGTGGATTTTAGTCCCATCTCGGGGTGTCCCACTACTGAGAGTTATGAGTAGTGCGGTCTAAGGCTGGGAGGAATGTGGAAGGTATGCACATAGTTGGTGTTATTTTAATCAAAGATAAGTGTCAATTTGTGTTAGTTCATGTGTTGCGTTAATATTTATGCATTTCTTTTCATGGTTTTTTCCTGTGGATGTTGCATATGTATTTTTATTATTATTTTGTATGAATTTGTGCATTTATGGAGTATTTTTTATAATTTAAATTCGTATCAAAGTTTGAAATTTAAGTGACATAGCCCAACAGGTGGTTGTGAATGCTATAGGATTGATACTTTGTATGATACACGATTAATACTTGGTATGGTACATGATTGATACTTGGTATGGTACATGTTTGGTGCATGGTTGATGCACTTGTTATGGTACATGGTTGATGGTATAGGTTGTGGTACAGGTTGATGCATGGTACAGGTTGGTACTTGGTTGAGACACATATCTTGTGATGGTATGGGGTGATCTTGGTATAGGCTTGGTAGAGGCATGTGGTGGTGATGTTGGGAATATAGTTTGAGATATGCTCTTGGTGATATTGGCATGAGTTGCTTCTGGTTGAGAGTTGATCTAGTTTCTTGGATGAGACAGTGACAATGGCGTTGACAGTGACATGATTTGATACAGTGACATGTTGATAGTGACAGAGTGATATTGGAAGTATCAATTATTTGACACTTATATTTCAAGGTAGTTGGACAGGGAAAGGATATGTGGTTGTAGTTGGAGAACATAGTGTGTTGTAGCCTCCTTCTGGTTGGAGCCAGAGAATCAGGGAGTTATAGCTTCCTGTTGGAGTAGGAAATTTTTGGGTTAAGCGCAGTAAACGAGGAGGAAGAGCTAAGGAGTAGTGCGTGCTGGAAAATAAGGGATAACAACATGATAGAAGAACAAAGGAAGCATAGTGTTGAGAAAGAAGGAAGACCAGCGCAGATTCAAAGAAAGAAAGAGTTGGATCGAAGACCAACCACACATAAGATAGTTAGAAAGTATACAAGTGGAGTCCACTTATGATTAGGGTTTTTGAGTCATAATGTAAGGTTTTTTACCCATTTTGTAGTATAAATATGATATATGAGGTAGATAGGAAATAATTTGAGAACGGATATGCGTAGAGATTATTTTGTCGAACCTTTTTGAGTCTTGAGTCTTTGTTTTTGGTTGTATAGTTGTGGAGATAATGAAGACTTATGGAGTATAACTAAGGGTCAGGTTTCAAGCTGTGGAGATAGGTGTGACACTGGTCCACCTCACCACTAAACTTAAGTGCATTCCAAATGCATCCTTTGATGTAATGTGCGCAACGCTACTTTGATGGAGAATACAAAATAAGTAGAAGATCATTGTGGATGTATCCCACGGGTGGTGAACCATTCTAAAAATAGTGTATTTATGTGTGATGTATGTATTTTATATGCTTTATGAATGATTAAATGAATGCATATACTAGGGTTTATTTACAACGCGCACTAGAATGATTATGCAAAATAGATGTTATTGAATGGATAAAGTAGTAGATCTGATGAATGTTGTGGTAGAATGCATTTTAAAGTATGATTAGAAGAAGTATAACATCCCCAACCCCTTCCCTAATTGCAGACGCTTGGGTCATGCAATTTCCCATAATCCATCTTGGGTGAGACTACACTATGCACTCTATGCACAATGTTTCCTTATGATTTACCAGGGGGGCCAATGGTGAAAAGGGTTTTGTTGGAGAACTAAAGTAGAACCCAGGTTGGCCCATACATCCAACAAATGGTTCTATTTCTGGATGGAACTCAGAAGAACATCCTGGGAGGGGTTTGATGAAGAAGATGTAGTGGTAAAAGGGAATGTTTAGGCCATGGAATCCTACAAAGCAAGAGATTGAAATATGGTTGGAGATAAAGCAACTAGAGTTTGTGCAAAAAGATAATAGGAGTTCCAGGTATACATCGTGCCAATATATGCAGAGGTATGTGTTTACTGATTTACATGAATCATTTTTCTATTATTTTATGAAGTTATTGTAAGAGTGGATATTGATGTTGAAGGATACTCATCCCACCAATCGGATTAGACAAGTAGAGCGGACCTCTCAAAATATTGTGTAGTTGGAAAGGGTTAATAATAAATTCACATGCACATTAGATTTATGGTTAGACAATATTATTGCAAGGTTTATTACTGAGTTTGTAGTAGATAAAACAAAGTCCTATACAGATGTAGATAAATATTTCTTAAAGGGACCAAGAGGGAGGTACATAGGGTAACTTTACATGTCGATCAAGATCTTATTACATGATAAACACATGATGACCATGGAATCAGGCAACTAGATCAATCTGCGCGCATAGGGGAACTGGTGGAAGCACTGAGAAATATAGGAGATATTGAGAAGGCTTTGGAGAGTAGCTAGAAGAAGGAAGAAATGGACCCCATCATGATGGATGAGGAAACAACCAGGGATATATTTAGTAAATTAGGTGTGACATACAACGGATGACCCTACTAGTATAAGATGAACAATAAGAAGAGGGAAGTAGTCAAGCGAGAGGGCTTGGAAAATGATGAGGAAGAGGTAGATGATC
>JASDQU010322871.1:0-12138 GCA_032191745.1 Picea mariana | reverse complement strand
GACTTAAAACCAAAAAAACTGCAGACCTGTTGCAGCACATCTGAGGCAGCGAATAAAAATTTTCTGAGGCAATTTTCTGAGGAGGTTAAGGCCGAGTTTCAGGCCTGTGTTGAGTACTGATTTAAGGTAAATTGATGATCAGATCTGAGGTAGTTTTGAAGTAGATCTGAGGCATGTGAAGGGCTGTTTAGTAACCAAGTCTTCAAAGATAGTTTAAGTGCTGTCCAGGCCTGTTGAAGGAGAATTTTTCATAACTATTAGGTACAATTTCAGACCAAATTTTACATCAGATTTAAAGACAATTATGTGACAGAGTTTGTGCCTGTCCCAAGGCTATTTCTGAAAAATGATAAGGCAGATTTTTACATCTGTTCTAAGGCCTATACTACTACGTGTACAGCCATCCAAAAGGACAGAAGTGACAGATATGCAGGCTGAGTATAAAAGCCATCTGCTGAAGAATCAGAAAAATGATGAAGATTAGAAATGGATGTGTCATCCATTTGTCAAATTATCAAACATGAAAGCCCTGTCCGGAATAACGGAAGCTTGAAGATAGTTGATGTGAGAGGTATGTTGCAGATTGTACAGAATTCAAAATTGATCCTTGGGGTGACTTTTGAGTGTGTGCTATAAGTGCATCTTACTCAAGCTCTAGTGGACATCAAGGAGACTAGACTTGCAGCTAGTGACGTGCAAGGTTTCAAGCCCTTGTCACTATGCGAATCATTGTCCTTTGTGGAAGAAAGGAAAGCAACTTTAGCCACCTCAAAAGAAGTCAAGGAATGCAAGCTTGAACAATGAGGAAGTTCTTCTCTACCTCAGTCTTCTCAAGAAGACCAAAAGCAAGATTGAGCATGATTGCAGACTAAGGTAAGTTTTGTACTACTTTCCTTAATTGACTTCATCATTACTCTGTAGTAGCTTGCTTTTGATAATGAAGGGTATTATCCCTGGTATGGGAGCCCTCATGACTTGGACCATTATCCCTGGTAAGGTAGTTCAAATTTTTGGTTGGTTATTATCCTAGTACAGGAGGCCATTTTGATTGTTATCCCTATGGGAGGTCATCTTGGTTACAAATTTTTAGTTGGTTATTATCCTAGTACAAGAGGCCATTTTGATTGTTATCCCTACGGGAGGTCATCTTGGTTATTATCCTAGTACGGGAGGCCAGATTTCTTATTTCATTATTGAAGGGCCATGATCCCTAGTACGGGAGCCCAATTTTTGGTTGGTTATTATCCTAGTACAGGAGGCCATTTTGATTGTTTTCCATATGGGAGGTCATCTTGGTTATTATCCTAGTACAGGAGGCCAGCAAAGTATTGTAGAGGCAGTAGAGGACCTGAGAAGACATGGGATGTCTCCAGGTTAGCAACACCGGAAAAGAAAGATGTTCATCCTTTCGACTTCAGAGGGAGTCACTTGATTCAAAGGGAGTCAACTATTTGAGAAGAAGGAAGAGACAGTACCTTCTCCCCCTTCAACAGTTCAGAGGGAGACAGTTATTGATCCAGTTGATCCTGTAGCTCCAGTTGATGTTCCCAGAGACATGGCAGTAGGCCGGAAGAGGCCTACATGAGCTCGATAGACTCTGCAGGAGGTAAAGGGATATGCAGCTCCTCGTGGTACATTCCGAGAGAGCAAGAGACCACAGAGATTTTCGAGCTATGTTTCAGCTATGAGCCACATCATTGATACTGAACCTTCTTGTCATGGAGAAGCAGCAGGTCAGCAGGTTTGGCAAGATGCCATGATTGAAGAGTATCAGTCCATCATGAAGAATGATGTGTGGGATATTATTCCGAGACCGGAAGGGCAGTTTGTAGTGACTTCCAAGTGGATCTATAAGATCAAACATGCAGTTTATGGAAGTGTCGAGAAGTACAAAGTGAGATTTGTGGCTAGAGGATTCTCTCAGGTGGAGGGAATAGATTATGAGGAGCCATTTGCTCTTGTTGCCCAATACACTTCCATCCGTACGAGTATTTCCCTAGCTGCATCCATGGGTTGGAGACGACATCAGATGGATGTAAAGACAGCCTTTCTCAATGGTGAAATTGAGGAAGAAGTTTACATCGAGCAACTAGATGGATTCGTGACACATGAGAAGAAGTCTCATGTATGCAGGTTGAAGAAAGCTCTGTATGGACTAAAGCAGGCACCTCATACGTGGTATGAGAAGATTGATGGATACTTGTTGAGTTTGGGCTTCAACAAGAGTGTTGTTGATCTTAACCTATACTACCACTTTATTGGTGACGAGTGCTTGATTTTGGTCCTATATGTTGATGACTTATTCCTCACCGATTCAGAAAGCCTTAATGTTGAATGCAACCGTGCATTGGCTTCTGAATTTGAGATAAAGAACCTTGGCTTGATACACTACTTCTTGGATGAGAAGTATGGCAAAGGACTGATGAGATTTTCTTGAGTCAAGGAAAATATACAATTGAGATATTGAAGAAATTCGGGATGATGGACTGCAAATCCATGCCTACACCGATGGCGATGAATTTGAAGAAAATGAACGAGGATTCTACTGATTCAGGCGATATTGATCCACATCATTAGAGACAGCTGATTGGATCATTGATGTATCTGGTTAACACCAGACCTGATATATGCTATGCAGTGTGTATACTCAGTCAGTTTATGAGTCAGCCAAGATAGACACACTAGATCGCAGGGAAGCATGTGTTGAGATATATACGAGGTACAGTTGGTTATGGCCTAAGATATGTCTCCGGTGTAGACATGAGATTGCAGGGATATGTCGATGTAGATTGGGCAAGGATCGCAGTAGACCGGAAGGGCACATCCGATTGTTTCTTTACTTTGGGGTCTACCATGGTTTCCTGGTGCAGCAGGAAACAGACTTCTGTAGCTTTGGGTACCGCAGAAGCAGAGTACATTGCATTATGTGTGGCAGTCCGCGAAGTTGTTTGGTAGTCCGCGAAGCAGTGTGGCTTCGCAGGCTCCTTGCAGACTTATTTGGTCATGAAATGGATTCCACCGTTATCCATTGCAATAACCAGAGCTGTGTGAAACTCTCAGAGAATCATGTGTTTCATGATAAATCGAAACACATTGAGATCAAATACCATTATGTCAGAGATATGGTGCAGAGGAAAGAAGTACATGTGCAGTACCTTTCTACACACGAGCAAGTTGCAGATGTCTTCACCAAACCGCTTGCCAGGACGAAGTTCAAGTACTTCCGTGAGAGACTTGGCGTGGTGGAGAATGCCTCCCTAGCCGACAGGGAATGTTGATGATTGCAGCTTCATGAGACATTCTCCAGATCATTCTCCTCTGGACTGAATTGAGACATCTGTGAGAGAGCCCATGTGATGGGTGTGTCATACTCCTCTAGACTGAGTTGAGATGATGTGTGGTCTCTTGTCGTTCTCCTCTGGACTAAGTCAAGAAGACTTGAGATGGTCTCATGTCTAACTCCTATGGACTTAGTTTAGTTGACTTGAGATGGTTCTCCAGATGGTACTCCTATGGACTTAGTTGAGTTAATCTGTTGAGAGTGATGTCCCTGTGGCTGAGCACGGGTGGACGTGTCCCTAGTGGCTGAGCACTAGAGGATGTGTGAGATCCCTTGCTACATTGTCAGAGAATGAGACTTTGGTAAAACCCTAATTTGTGTTGTAAAGGGTACAAGTCGGCCCCACCATGTAAAGATAATTAATATTGTGTCAAAGATTAATTATATTATTTAGTTATACAAGTCGACCCTATTGTGCCAAGTGTCTTGTCTATTCGTTGAGTTAAGTTTGTACTTATAAGAGAGGAGATCCCCATTGAGGATAACATATATTCCTCTCACTAACTCAACTCATTGTCTGAAGTTGGAGGTCTGAAATCTGAAGTGCACACTTTTCTAGGCACTAGTCTCTCTTCGTCATAGAGCACCCTTTTGTGTGCACTAGGGTTTATGGTGAAAGGTGGATCTACTCTTGGCAATATAGCAAAGGTTGCTGGGATGTTTCCCCTTGGTTGAGAAGGGTTTTCCCAGGATAAATTATGTTGTCTTGTGCATGGTTATTCTTCTTGTGATCTTGGTTTACTGCAGCTAGTACTGCTGCATTGTTATGGCTGTAGCTTATGCTAAATTGAAATAAACTATGTGCATGAGCTTAGCATTAAAAATTCAACAGATCTAGCGCCCCACACCTCTTAGGGTTTTCCTCATTTGTTGAAAAGCCTACTAATCTTTCTTGTATCTTTCCTTTAGGGTCAGCTTTTTAGCATCTAGGAATGTTCTAGACACTCCAATAGTCTATTGACCACCGATGTACTCTCCAGTCCAATTAACCTTTTTCTTGGTCATTTGTTGGACATTAATAAAATTATCGTATTTAAGTCATTCTACTTACTCATCCCCTTTAACCTTCCAATCTGCCTCCTTCAATCTGCACAGTACAATCAGATACCATTTTCACATTTAATCTAATTCGCAGCATATATTGTCTTTCTACTGCATTGTCTCATTAACTAAAGGTCTACATTTTTCTTGGGGTTCAGTTCAATTTCATAAACAAGTTATGATTCTAACAGTGATCTGCAACACAATCAACAAGCATTAACATGTGAAGAAACTGGATGAAATTCTACATAATTTGTCAATGTTCATTTTCCGGAGTTCAAACTTTACATTAAACTTCTATGGACTTTGTGACTGAATCATGCATATTGCTCACATTTGTAATTCATTTAACTTGCCCAACCCACAAGATTTGTCCATAGTGATTCATTTATAAAATATGTGTAGAAACAGTCATAGTTTTCGAGAATCACTGCATCTCAATGATGCCTTTCCCCATTCTCACAGTCAATATTGAAAAAAACAAAACATTACTTCCAACCCTGATATCTGTTCACTTCAGAAGAGGCTTATAAAATGATCCTTGCTAATCTAAATTATAACTGGAAGGGAGCCAACACACTAGAAATCCACAAGGTTTATAGCCTTCAGCAGAGTAAAAACGGTAACCCGTGCAAGTCATGTCTTCCTCTTCCTGTCTCTCTTCTTATCATTATGGATAAGCAATTCGAAACACTTCACCGAAATTTTCTTTGGGGAAAGCAGGGCATAAACACTTTGCCCAGGAAGATGGAGGGCTTGGTTTGACTGATCTATGCAGATCGAGGGACAATGTTGGCAGCTAAATCAGTTGTCTGGGTGATGAACAGGAATCCATCTTGGCAGATAGTCCTCCATCATGACTTAAAACATCCACAATCCCAGCCAAGCAAATGTCAGACTGGGCCCCTATGACAACTGTAACAGTTGGTGCAGCCGAAGCTTTTAGAACTTYTAGAATTCCCAGTTCAAGGATTCTCAAAATAATATAGCAAGCCTGGCAGTTTCTCTGCACACAGTTGCCAAAGTGGATGAGATTTGGCTGCAAAATCAATTTGCACTTCTCAAAAGAGGTGGGGCAAGATGGGTTAATTCTTTCTTTAGTTCACAAAGGGCTCGCGAGGAGAGGTTTCCACACCTGGGGAGATTTGTGGGACAAGAACTCAAGCAAATGGCTATCAATGAATACTCTCAATCCGGCTCAAAGACTCCTGGCTGTGGACAGGCATATTTTCATTGCACTATGTCAGTTGATTCCAGATGACAGTTTGTCTAGGTTAAGTTTGTCTGCTCGTGGGCATATTTGGAAAGATCGGAAATGGTATAATGGAAAGCCATTTATGGATTACAGAACTAGGGAGCTTATTCTACGATTCGTCCACATTACCCTATTGCAGATCATCTTAAATGGAAGTGGATTATTCAGGATAGTATGGCCAGATGTATTAAGATCCCTCAAAGCATATGGAAGTCCCATTCTTTTTTTATCTAGAGTAATTGGGTGGTTGGTTAAGGATAGGGTACATCACACTGGCCTTACAAATGGAGGCTGTATGGCTTGCCACAGAACCGAGATTGTTGAGCATGTTATGTGGAGCTTCAAGGCTGCTAGAGCTTTTTGGGCATGGATCGCTGCTGAGTACCTGACCCTCTTTGTTTTTCCGGGTCACTGAAGAAGGGTCCTATTTGGGGATATATGGATGATCTGATAGGCATGTAGGAGTGTTAACCTTTCATGAGTAATCTACTCTGTTTCATTTGGGAGAAGATATAGAATCTCTTTAGAATGGTGCCAAAGAAGACTTGATAGCTCTCCCTACATAGGTATGCAGGGTGAACCTGTGTGTCCTTCCCTTGGCCCTATGATCAATTATTCTTGATATAAACTTTTATTGTCGAGTAATGAACTATATGATGCAATTTTCGAAAATAAAAAGCTGTGCTTCATGACAGCAACAACAGTAGAGTGCAATAATGTGTTTATATTATATAATCAGCATTTAGCAACACTGTGCCCTTTACTGAAAGTTAATCTGGATAACTCAGATCCACGAGACAAAGAATATAAAAACAGAAACAAAAGTTGCATACATGGATTTGAAAATGTGTGAACAGAATCTGTTACTAGGCAAAAACAGAACACCATACAATATTTGAAGCATTATATAATTTATATTCCATTATTGCCTAACTTTAAGTTCTGAATAAAGCTAAAGGAAATTTTGCAATATGCAGAAAATCTGCACAAGATAGATCATAGGAATGTAAGATACCCAATTAACTAGGTGTTGTTCTGACCCAGGGCAAGTTAGGCTTATCACTTCACGCCCACTTATAAGCTCTAGTAGGAACACTCCAAAACTATACACGTCACTTTTTTCGTGCAATCTCCTTGATGCATTGAACCTGCATTAGAAAACAACCCTTGATATATTCAGAATAATTATTAACAAAATGCTAAAACAAACTAGAATATTCCCATTCTGACAACTAGAGGGGAACATAGAGCTGCTAAAAAAGAGTTGATTGTATTGTCCAAAACCATAAAAACCAGACGTTCTAGGAAGGTCAAATTGTGGTTATAAGAGGAAGAGAGTGTACTCTGGATCTAGAAAACCATCCACAGGAGAAGATGGGCCTGCACCATAGATCCCAGAAAGTAGTCTAGAGAGTCCAAAATCAGTCACCTTGGCAACAAAATCCTCATCCACAAGGACATTGCTGGTTTTGAAGTCTTTGTGTACCAATGGTGGTGTCAAAGCATGCAAGTGCTGAAGACCTGCAATATGTATGCAATGATCAATGCTGCAAATATCATTTCAGGGAATATATTGCTGAGGATCCAGAAAGAAACTTATTGGAAATATCCGTGAAAATAGTGCAAAACATCAGAAAATATCAACAAACATAAGCTTGGACCTCAAAAATTTGGAAAAACTCGGAAAATTTGGCAACTTGAAAAAGTAGGAAAAAATCGGAATTAGAGGGGGAAATCAGAGATATTTGCAACATTGGTTCCATCTTTTTGAAAGATATTCTCTTAAGAAAAAAGCCAATTTCACATATCACCTTCGAGAAATGCCATTTTGATAAGTATGTATGTTCTATAATCCAAATAAATCCAACAGGCAGGGAATACACTCAAGTAATGCAATTACCATGTTTCTCATAAACCAACCAGACATGTTCATTTTTTTGACAAATGAAAATGCAATACCATAATACTCCTTAATTCATTCCATTGCACTAACCTTTAGCTGCACCCACAGCAATAGAGAGCCGTGTCCTGAAGTCCAATTTTCCAAGAGAGTTCCCATCAGAATCTGTTTAACCAGGGCCAAAGAGAATTTATGACATCTAGCATCTCAGTTTTTCCACCAGGACTGTAGACATGAAATACTGTATCATAAAAAATTCTTACCATACAAGTGATTACAAACACTCCCATTTGGCAGATAATCATAAACTAACATTTGTTGGTCATTCTGTTGACAGTAACCAAGAAGGCTCACAAGATGCCTATGGCGTATACGTGATAGGTACTGTACCTGAATGTGCATGAAAAATGTGTCAACTAACCAGCATACATACTACAGAATCAGCGCATAATGAATTAAGCTCAACATACACAGTAAAATGCAAAAGCAATAGGGAGATATAAAAATGCCCTTATATGAGCAGTCAGTGTGATATCAAATATACGATGAAAACACGCTACTCAAAGATCAAGGAAGGAGAACCACACGATCCTGCTACCATTAAAAAATTTCTATAGGTGGTCAAGGAAAGAAGAAAGAACAGGCACTTAAACCCTAAAACTAGAAGCAACATAAGAAATGCCTTCTCAACGAACAGTGGTCCTGAAGTAAATAGTCTCCTCCTAAATTGTAGGAAGTGAAGCATATTCGTACAGTATCTACAAGCCTTTTTATATGTAGGGCCATTAAAATGCATTCTTGCCTGGAAAATGTTTTGGCACCCCCAGGTGTCAGTAGAAAAGTAAAATAAGTCAAAGCATTATTGTTTTTTAGACAAACGATTATCCATTCTATGATGTGAGATATCACATATTGTTAAATTATGGTAGCTTGGACAGGTGCTTCTGCATTGGCTCAGAGTCGAAGCATGCTGAAGTTGTCCGGAAACTTTTTTAAGCTTACTTTATTTTTATAAAGTGACATTTATCAAAAAACACATTAATTAATTTTTAATTAATGTTGCCTTAGCTAAAGTTCATAAAGTAAATTTAAGTGAACTTTAGATTATATCGTGACCATAGATCTAAATCAATCGCGTCCATAGATCGAAGTGATGATTAAGAGGTTGAGATATTGAGGTAAAAGAAGCCAGAAAAAGAAAAATCCAGTGTGACAAGTGAGAGTTGGTGAGGTGAAGAGAAGAGAAAAGTTTGCAGCTGTTAGAAAAATGCAGGAAGAAGGCAGGACACATTTCCCAAGGCTGGGAACGTTTCCCAAGGCATGGTGCACTTCCCTAGGCAACCATCTGTATGGCAGATTTCAGCATATTGATTGGACACAATTCCCAAGGCAGATCTGTACAGCAGGGATCCGTACAGCAGTTCAACTTGCAGGTTGGGTGCAAATCCCAAGGCAGGTTGCACACAAATTGAGGCAGATTTCTGTCCTGGCTGTGCACAGATTCCAAGGCAGATCTATGGCATACTTTTCAAGATTGTGAGCTAAGTACAGGTTTATTAATTGCTGTAATAAATTTTCTGAATTCTTCTGTGGCCAAATCAATAAAACTCTTATTTGCTGATTTTCCCTTGGGGGTTTTTTCAGGGGTATTTACCTAAAAATTTACTGTGTCAAATTGTGTGATTGGTTTCCTATGTCTGTTGTGCATGTGTGGTTAATAAGCTCAGTGTATTTCTGTTCATAAAAATCAGATTTGGAATTTTATTTTTTTCTGTGCATGCATTGATTTCTATGCATGCATGCATCTGAAGTTTATTTTTATTGGAATTAGAGATCAGATCTGAGCTTAGCAAAACTAACACATAAGATGAAGACACGCAACTCAAAGATCAAGGAGAACCACAGGATCCTGCTACCATTAAATTTGTTATATATGTGGTCATGGAAAGAAAAAAGAACAGGCACTTGAATCCTAAAACTAGAAGCAACATAAGAAATGCCTTCTCAAAGAACAGTGATCCTGAAGTAAACAGTCTCYTCCCAAATTGCAAGAGAAGCATATTCGTAAGGTATCGATAAGCTTTTTTATATGTAGGACCATTAAAATGCATTCCTGCCTGGCTAATGTTTTGGCACCCCCAGGTGTCAGCAGATGAGTAAAATAAGTCAAAGCATTATATTTTTTCAGACAAATTATTAGCCATTCTATGCCGTGATTTGGTTTTAAAAAGTTGTAACGTGTAAGAACTTAAATCTATTACTATATTACAGAATTGCATGTGAACACATAAACGAATAACACTATGTTGCATGAGGACCCACCCCCCCAAAAAAGCACATGTACCCGCCCGCTGTTCTCACGTTTCAGGGACTTGGGGACCTTGGGAAATGTCCCCAAACTACCGGGGACTCCATCAGGGACTTGCTGGTTGGCCCCAAGACATTCTGGGCAGATTTCAGGGACGTTCTGGACAGATTTCAGGAATGTTCTGGGCAGATTGCAGGAATTTTCTGGGCAGATTTCAAAGATATTCAGGGCATATATATTCAGTTTTGACAATCATAAAAATCGATGATTGGACAATAAGATTATTTTTGCATTGCACTGAATCTAAATCTGTTGTGGAAGTTGCAGCTCAAAACATGGGTTTTGTATGATGGGTTTTGTTTTGGGTTTCGAGTGATTTAAATATTGTATTTTCAGTAACAACATTACAACAAGCAAAGTTTCCATGTCAAAAAAACAGGAAATGCAACATTTCAAAGCGCTGATCCTTGTGGTTACTGCTCTTGTTCTTCTCATTTTTCTGGTCATCTTAGCTTTTACATATTGTACATGGCTTTCCAAGAGTCATTCAAGTATAGTGCTTCTACCATCCCAAGCTTGAGCATTGTGAAAACAATCAAATTTTAGAGGCTTGGATTGGCTAATAAATGTTTGAATAAATTCCTCTTCAATCACCTTCTTAATCTGAAATATGAATCTAATCTCTTTGCAGAACCAAAGTGTTTTATGGTGGTTTTCAACACAGCTGTAAAAATCTGCAAAACCTACTGAAAAGGGAATGCCTTTTATGTTTTAACATAATCATCATTAACAAGAAATATGAGGAAGAAAAGCTGCTATAGAGACAGTTCTCACTTAAGTTTCCTAAAGTTAATTGCATTTTGCTCATGTGTAGCAGCCAATAATGGAATGTGAATCCACCCTTTTTTAAATTGCTCGAGCTTTTTCAGAATTGGCATGTAAGGGCTGTGCATAATACTATATAGTATAGTTTGTTATACTTACAAGCTTGAAGCAACCACAAATGTTTATGATGAATTTTAAAATTTTAATATATATATATTATTGCCACCCCTAACCCGCCATCACCTGAAAATTTGGGGGTGTGCTCTAGCCGTCCCGGGGACACGTCCCGCCGTCCCAAAAACCAATGCAACATAGGAATAATAAGAGCAGAATTTCTTGTTTAAAAATAAGAAAAAAATCAAATGACTACTGAGCAAGTTACATCCAATTAAGCAGTGCATGATGCATCTCCCAAGAAAATTATCCAAAGCCAAACTCCACTTTCAATAATGTCATTGAGATATAGGGGTGACATGTTTGGTCAAGATTAATTCGAACAAGAAATTTCAGCTCATCAAAAAATACATAAGCAAACAGTTTCCCTATAATAGCCGGATGGAAGAGAGCAGATTTGTCTTGCAACATGTTGTGTCCCTCCACAGAAATCATATACTTTTAAGAAAGAAAAAACCTAAATTATTAAGAGCCTTACAAGCCACCCTACAGTGACGACAGAGTCCAGACAGTTTAAAAGGCAGTGAAACATTATCTTAAAAGGAATTAAGAACAAAACATTACAAGGATCGTCTCTTTTAGAATGGTGGTGAAAGGTAGAAAGAGTGATAAAGAGAGACTCGCACTGCAATAACGTCAGTCATCCATCATAGGGGAAAAAAGAATCATCCACGTGTGCAGTGCACATATCCGTTGTGATGTAACATATGTTAATGGGATGAAAAGAGATGGGAGTTTTTGCCTGCAAATTTCAAAATATAAGCAGGTAAAGCCAGGTAAATCGCATATCAAGTGAGCCACAGGGACTAGAAAACATGGAGAAGTTGAATATAGAAGAGGTTCCAATGAAAATGCCATTTAACCGTAATGCCATACACCTTAAGAGGAGGAGAAAATAACGAACTAGGAAAGGAACCAGGAATAATTTAATCAATAAAGAGATGATAACAAGGTCTTTAACAGAAAATATCACGAGATTCTAAAAGCAGCTTTAAGCCACATTACAAAATATTAATAATATAAGCAACCTGATAATGAAAGCAAAATATCACATCCAACAAGATCAAACAAGTGAGTAATCACATATTTTCACATTTTCAGTAGGGAAAATTTTAAGGGGTAACTTTTGCCATTGGGCTAATTTTCCATTTTTCCCCAAAAATGATTTGCCAATTTCAATTTTTTCTTAAAACAATTCACCCAAATTCTATAGGATAGAAAAAAATTATTTAAAATATTGCCAAAATTTTCTAGAAACTATAAAATCCTTAAAATTTTGAATATTTTTACAAAAA
>JASDQU010322867.1:0-11606 GCA_032191745.1 Picea mariana | reverse complement strand
AACAACATAAGGGAACATGGAATTAACAAAATATGATATGGAAATCCCTTTAACATTTCCCCAATTCCAAAGAGCTATATGGACTACAAGTAGGTGCCAGAAGTGTGCGAGGTAGTTTGTGAGTAGAGCTAGTTGAGCAGAGCATAACGAGATAGATCTCCTGAGTAGAGAAAGTTATAAAAGGAAGCAACAACATCATAAATAGAGTTAGATGGTGAGAGTGTTAGAAACTCACATAGAATATTCACTGAGTTGTTGTGTGTCGAGGTCACTTTGAGCCTTTGTAATATTGTGCTTCTGAATATAAGTATGAGTCTTCCATATGTCGAAATTATAAGGAATGTGGTACAGTATGTTGTAAATCTTGGTAATTATCTAAAGGAGACCTGAAACTCAGTGGTTGTTGAATACAGTTTGTTTTATGTATACTTGTGTGTCATGAAATGGAAGGAATAATAAAGATGCAATAGTTTTGATCTATCATGTGTCATTCATGTGTTATTTGGATATGTGTGTGTATTGTTTTACTTATTGATGAATAGTATGTTGATGTTAATGGAGTGCATGAATGCCATCCCGAATGGATACATGTGTTTTAATCCTTCATCCCTGTCACAAAACCAAATGGTCTCTATGATCCTCATTGTGTCTCAAGTGAGACCTTCTTCAGCCTTGGTTGAAGATGGATATGTCAATGCTTTGGTGTTTTTGTTGGTCAACTCTAGATGAACCTTGGTTCTAAACTCCCTAATGTTAATAAGGAAACGCACAAGAGTGAAATGACACAAACAAATGGTTTTGTTGTCAGGACCTAAAAGTCTTGTAGGGAATGATGAAGGTAAGAGATGAGGTGGTACCCATCTTGACACGATATTCAATACTAGCTAATTGTAAAGGAGCATGAGTTTTCTATGTGAGAAACTCAGGGTCTAAGAGTGAATGTGAAGCAATGGAAAGATAAGTATCTCTACACTGATATGCATGAGATTTTATTTTTTGAATTTCTTTGTTTGGTATATGAATGGTTGAAGAGGAAAACTGCTACCAATTCTACTATGTGCCCTTTAGAACTAGTGGTTTGTTATCAACCCACACTTGATAGATTGAAAGTGTTGGACAATAAGTGAACTCAAGCCATTGATTTCTAGTTTTCTCGAGTAAAATAGGGTTATATTATTGATTTTTTTGTGGAATACATTGATTCTTTTAGCAAGGATGAGAGAAAGATTTTCTGAAGGTTTGAGGAAATGAATGCTAGAAGAGATTCCACTCTAGATAAAGATGACACTCATAGAGAAATGGATGATGTGCATGGATCCCAAAATAATGGATAAGTAAACTTCCCTAACACTAGTGGGGGTTGCAAGGATGAGGGAAAATGAGAGAGGAAATGGATCCATTGAGGAGGATCCAAACATTGTTGAGATGAGGTGAGGAATGGGATGGACCCAAAAGAGAAGACAAGAGAGAAAGATGAGAGATATGAAATAAGAGTTGAGATAAGAAGGAAAGTATAGAAGAGAGGTGAAAGACAAAGAGAGAGGGGTGCATCATAAGGGGTCGGGCCTGGGATGAAGAGAAAAGAGGGAACACTAGGAGGAAGTGTGAAAGAAGGAATTGTGTGAGTGTGGAGCATATGAACAAATAGGCCCGTGAAGAGGTGTGGTATCGAGGTTAGGGTTTCTAGTAAAGATACCAGTAGTAGTAGTAGTAGTGATCCTAGGGGCTTAGGTGACAAATTTTGAACCCCTTGGCTGTTGTGGGGTGCCATAAATTTAGAAGAAGATGAGGTGCAATGTAGAGGCATGAGAGAAGAATAGGAAGATGGAGGATCCCCTAGTTGTGGTGGAGAATAATTTTCAATTGTAGATGGTATTGCATGGATGCAAGTAGGAAACTCTTTGGGTCCCCTCAAAAGGAATGTCAAAAGGAGATGGAATTAACCTCCCTTTGAACCACCCCCCATGTGCATTTGCAATCAAGAAGAAAGAACAATAGATAGTGAAATGATCAAAGTATGAGACATAGTAGAAAAATATATAAGAGAAGAGAGGAGTGATGAAGAATAAAAATCCAATACCACTTCACCTAGAGGATTATCAATAGCAAGGAGTTTGACAACTAGAAGTTATATCATAGGAGTTGTTTTGAAAGTGAAGATGGTGAACCAGGATAGCACCCTGAAGCTACCTATGTTCCATGGAATAGGTAAATATGATGTGGAACAACATTGGTTCATGTTAAAAGAAATATGGATTGTGAATAGGATCTCATACAAAGAAACAAAGATCACACAGTTGGAAACCACGTTTAGAGACAGATCCTCAATGTGGTACATGAAGTACAAGGCCACTGCATTGGTGGGATAGAAAAACTACTTGACAGAGATCAAAATGGATTTTCGGAAGGAATTTTAAAATCCAAAGTCTAAATCTAAGTGTATTACTGAGATCAAGGAGATTAAGCAATATCAGGGAGAAACCATGTGGGATTATGACCAATGGTTCAAGATTTTATTGGATAGATTGAAATTCCAAGTCTACAACATGCAACACACATAATGGTATATTGTGGGGTTAATTCCCCATATATGAGTCTCTCTCACCCAAAAGAAGGTGATGACTCAAGCATAGGTGGTATAAATTTCAATGCACCTAGAAGCTACATTAGGAGGGGCAAACATGTTGACAGGATTTTCACAGTTGCAGTCACAACTGGACAACCTGACAATGCAGTTGCAATATATGGGAAAGAAAAGGGTTGTGCGTGAGCATGCTTAGTGTACCACATGTCACACTAAGGGGGATTGTGGGGACAAGTGGCATGTACTTATGAATTATTTGGCAATGGGCACGCCAAGTCCATTCCCAAATTAACAGAAGAAATGGTGCGAGATATGAAGAAATTTGGGCCATGTACCACCATGCTTTCCAACTTTGAAAAAGTATCAAAAGATGCATCATACTCCATTATGCTAGTTCTATAAATATGTGGGATAGGATTTCAATAAATACCAACCACTCTAGTTGATGCAACACAATACCCATGATGCATTTTTGGGTATAGGAAGAATAAAAGGGTGGTGATTGTGGAGGTGTGGAGAGAGGGAGATACCAAGGAGGTCCCAGAGGAGGTTATGAACACAGTTGCATCCAGGGATATGGTGGAGGAGGAGGCAAAACCCCACTTGTTTCAATTGTGGATCAATTCATCATGTATCAATATTTTGTACCAAACCGTGCATGGCTTGTGCATATTTCTAAAGTCTTGAACTTGTCACAGAGGACTATCCCAACTTAGTGAAGAATTGGGAAGAAAAGAAGACACATTGCAATATGGTGCATGTAGAGCCATATAAAAATAAGAAGAAATATGAAGAAGTTGATATTCAAGTAGTGACCCAAGGAGGAGAAAAAGCATGAGAAGACTTCAAGCATAGTGAGGGTTACTATTAGAATCCATATGGGAAGATCAGAAAGAAATCGCATCCCCCTCCTAAGATTGATGCTTCCAAGAAAAATCAATTTATGCATGACATGCAAAAGGATATTGAAGAATAAATATTGCACAAAGAATTGTAGCATGCAACACAAAGATCACTTGAGGAGGCTCAGATCCATGGATAAATACAACAAGTGGCACATGGGTCAGTGGAGGAGTCCTAGGTACCAAAATAAGTTCAGAGAGAGACACATAGATCACTAGAATAAGCTCGCACCCAAGAAGATCTAAATCACGAAACAAAAAGATCCTTGGATGAAGTTGGCATGCACGAAGAAATACAACACATGACACAATGGTCATTGGAAGAATCTCACAAAAAAGATGTGTTGTAATGAATTGAGTAGAAAGAGCATAAAGAACAACGTCTTGAGAAGTTGCATCACCTAGAATCCCTGCACGACTTGGGTCACAGGGAATAACCTGAAGATCAAGTAAGTACTTTCTTGCATTGTTGTTTGGGAGTGTTGAAAGATCCAGAGGCTGCAATTAAGTTGACATAGTTGTTAGCTACCTGAATGAGTTAACAATGAGTGGAGGACACCATATCATCCCCTCTACTACAAAGAGATGTGTGCTAGGTCAGTAAGAAAAAATCACATTGGCCGAGAATTTAAGATGACAACAGATCTTGGTGGCTATGACATGGATGGAGTCATGTTGGATCTAGGTTTCGACGTGAATATTTTACCAAAGAATTCTAAGGTGTTGATGGGGAATCCAATTCTATTATGGTCACCTATTCAGTTGTGGTTGGTGAATCAGTACAATATCTACCCCATAGGCCAATTGGAGAAGGTGGAAGTAAATATAGAAGGGGTAAAAACAAAGGTTGAATTTGAGGTCATAGAGATTATGGATGAATTTGATCCATACCCTGCACTAGTGGCCATTGAATGGGCCTTTGACAATAATCCAGTTTTGAATTTGAAGAAGAGGTAAATGTCCTTTGAAACTGATACCCTACACATGGACGCACCTCTATATCCATATGAAGGAGATAGATGCAATGAACCACTAGATGAGGATGCATGAATCCCATCTATTGAAAAAATCTATAAGATCACTAGGCATAGGGAGGATTACATCAACCCCACCGTAGATGGAGAATTGAGTTGGTGGAGTGTCAAGTCTTATGACATTGACTCTAAATATGCCATGGATAGGTGGAAAAAAAATCTATATGAATTATCCACTTGTACATGTGCAAGGATAACGAAAGTAGTGCGCTGGATCAGATCTAAGTTATGTGATGCTCCATGATTTGATGGGATAGGTTTGGTAGAGGACATCCTAGTATAGATGGAAAAAACCATCCCTACAGAATAAAATATTTAGTCCATGGATGTAGTGGTCCGAGGGACACCTACATGTTTGTGGGTAATACAACGCACAAACATTTGAAGTTGGGAACATGTAGATGAGTTGATAAAGGTTTGGTTCCATCCCATAGTTGATTTTGAACTAGCCATCTAGTACAAGGGTATTGAGGATCCATAAGACCACACTTCGTTTTATAAACAATGCTAGACTTTGAAGAATATTCCTCAGTCCCAATGGGTCCATCGGTTCATCCACACTATAGATATGGTCCCTATAAGATGGTACATTCAGGAGGAGATTAAGAGGAAAATTGTCGAGTGGACCCTTGTGAGCTCCTAGGTTTTTTTAACATTCAGCTTCATAGCAGAAGATCCCTCTCAAAGAGAGGCTCTCCTCTAGATTTAATATTTTATTTTTCTTTGGCAGCGAAAGGAAAACACACCCAGGGTTGTTTTCTCATATCATCAGCAAGTGGAAAAATTAAAATAGACAGTACATTGTTGGAAGATTGATGTTGATAATGTTGATGACGATAACCCACATGGAATCCATATCAAATAATATTAAGGAGAGAGTGTATGCTAAAGGGTAAGGCAACAAAGATGTCCTCCCTAGATTATAATGGCCCAACTAAAACCAAGAACCATAATATTGGCATTGAGGAAGCACTGAAGATGGAAACCATTGGATATTAATGGGATAAGGAGACAAACACTCAAGTTGTTTACCTTCTCAAGGAATATGAGGAATTGTTTTCATGGATTTTTTATGAAAATAAAGGCTTTGGAGATTCATTGGGTCCCATAAATATTTATCTTAAAAACAATTACAAACTAGTTAGGTGAAGGCCCTATCAGTTAAATCCAAAATATAAGGAATAGGTGCACAAAGAATTGGATTGGATGTTAGATGTTGGGATTGTTTTCCCTGTAGAGGAGTTTGACTAGATTACTCCTATGGTGGTGCAAACCAAAAAAATTGTTGACATTTGAATCTGTATAGATGTGAGAAGTCTCAATACGGACAACATCCATGACCTTTTCCCTACACCTTTCATAGATGACATGTTGGAAAATTCCAGTGGTCAAGAATCCTACTCTTTTATAGACAACTTTTTAGGGTATCATCAAGTTTAGATCACAGAGGAGGATTAAGAAAAAATGACCTTTGAGATAGAATGGGAGTCCTTTGCGTACATGGTCATTCCCTTTGGCTTAAATAATTCTATTGTATTATTTTCCTATATAGTGGTTGAAACTTTCAAGGAATTGATCCACAATTTTCTCGAATTTTACTTGGACGATTGGATTGTGTTCAGTTATTTGAAGGAACCCATGAAATCTCTTCAACTGATGTTGGATGATGATGCCAACTACAGATTTCTTTAAAATTGAAGAAATGCATCTTATGTACACCATATGCCACATTGTTGTGCTGCATCATGTGTGTTAGGACCCTGAAATGCCCTTTTTCACTACACCTTTTGATCATTCAACCCTCTCATTTCGTAAGCTAAATGACTACTATAATGAGCACTAAGACCCTTTTTTTCCCAAGGTATGAACTATTCATATTGATTTTATGTTTTCATTTACTTAGCATGTTTGATTGATAACGATCACATATTTTACCCATGAAATAATTCAACTAATGATCAAAATGATAGAACAACCCACTTTGAGAATCAAGTCGTTGTTGTCACAGCTATGCACAATTCCTGGGAGTTGTTACAAGATTGTTGCAACAGATGCCTATCAATCCTGGAAGTTGTTACAGGACTTCTGCAACAAACACACACAAATCCTGGAAGCTGTTACACAACTGCTACATCAGAAGCCTGTTAATCTCGGATGTTGTTACAATAGACGCCACCAGTATTGTTGTGATATGACTGTTGCAACACCTGTTGATTAGAATGTTGGCTCACGATGTTGAATAAGGAGAATTCAAGATTTGGTATTAATGATATCTAATGAATAGCCTGAGAATCACGGATTCTCAGGACTGCTTTGTTTCTGAACACTGATTGACTTTTCCTTTTTATGCATTAAGTTTAAATCTTGTTCTGGAGAATTAAAAGTGTGAATTAGCTTCTTGCAATAAGTAGATTTCCCTTCAGCAATAGCATAGAATTTCTTCCTGCAAAAGTAAATTAAAAAATTTAGATTAAGGTAGGCAATTCATGGGTTTTTTAGATTCATCAGTTTAGATTGCAATTATGATTTTAAGTCTGTAGCACTCCAGCTGTATCATCACAATTGTGTCAACAATATTGTTTGTTTGTTTCTGTTAGAAGAACTTCCCTACTGCAATTAGATTAGAGATGCTTCCATAATCTAGCATAGACTATGCAGAATTATCTTGAAATAACAGACTTCCCTAGGTTGACAATTTATATTGAACACTTTGATTTTCCATTTAATTAGACAATTAAAGTGCCCAACATTTTGGCACCATTGCTAGGGAAGATAATTGTAGATTTTGGTAAGCACACTAGTTTTTCTTTTTAGGAATGAATAGTCTACATGAATCACCAAACGCAAGAACAAACCCCCCAAAATACTAAAATTGCAGGCACTAGAGGATGTGGAGGAAGAAATCCTAACATACTGGGAAGACAAAACATTGTTGAAGAGATTATAGCCCGAGCAGATTCTTCTTCAGGATCCATTTTTCGCCCTGTCAATCCTCTAAGAGGACGTGATCCATAGTCAGTAGAAATACCCCCTCTTGAAACATCGTTCTCATCAAGGGCTGAAGCTGAAGTTGTAGCTGAAAGTGAAGCTAAAGATTTGTCACCAACAAATCAGCAAGCAACAGTGGAGAACATTGAGGATCAAGGCAGTATAGCCTCAAATCGAGAAAGCCTAGAAGAAGTTGTTTATTAGATCAACGGACGGATAGTCACTAAGGAAGAGTGGGACGTTGTTCATATTGAGCAGAACTAGAGATCACATATGGAGAATCAAGGGGATAACAAAGAAGATCTCTACCAAGAGAATCCACAGAATAACAAGGATCAGGTAAACAATGAAAACACTATCTCTACCCTAGTTTTTCCTATTTCTGATGTTCCCACACGAGGGATGGCTCCTATGAAAAACATACCTCTCTCAGATCTCCCAAATTTTCATGGATTATCTACTGAATATCCAGATGAGTTTCTATTTGAATTTGACATTTTGTGTAGAAGCTATGACTACACTACCACTACGCAGAAGCTCAAACTGTTTCCAGCCACATTAAAAGAAAATGCGTTAAGATGGTTCATGAGCCTTGGAGGGGAAAACATTTCAACATGGATACAAATGAGGCATCTTTTACTGCACAAATACCAAGACTATTGTCGAACAAGGGAACACAGAGAAGAGTTGTTCAAAATGTCACAGAAGGAGGACAAGACCCTTGAAGACTTTGTGGAGTGACTCCAATACATTCTACAATTGTCTGGCCATCCGGATGTGAGTAAGGACATTCTGAAAACCATTTTGCTAAAAGGATTTAGAGAAGATTGCTTAGATATGTTGAATATGCTTGGTAAAGGAGATATATCTAAGGAATACTATGAGGACATTGTAGACCTCTGCAAAAGATGTTCTCTAGGATCTACAAGGAATAAGTCAGCTACCAAGGATACTACTTTTTCAAGGGTACAGAAATCAGAAAATGGAGGAGCAACAAGAGAAAAAATAGGTAATCTGTTAGAAATTTTCAAAACAGAGATGATTAACTCTTTTGCCTCACAAATGGATACTTTGCAGGTCAAACAGAAACAAGCAGAACCAGAGCAATTATTATGCATTTTCTGTCCAAAATGCAGGAAGAAACACCCACCAAGGGAGTGCCCATTGAACAGTGTCCAGGTATGCCTTATTTGTGAATTAGACCATCCCACTGACCAATGTCCTTCTCTACAAGGGGTAAAAGAATCAATGAAGGAAACTAATGAGGAAGCATAGGTTGTCTATCTGATCACACAAACAAGACAATGGCAACCAAGAGGTCAAGGTATGAATTCTCAATTCTCTCCTCTAGCATTTAATTATTGGAATAATCAGCTACCATATGGCCAGTTGAATGCTCCAAACAATCCTCCCTTACGACCTTAGATGCCTGTGCAACCTAACCCAAACTCAAATAATAAGGTCGTTCAGAACATAGACATACTTAATGTGCCAGCCTTATCTATTACTCCTATGCCTTGTGATGAAATACATTTAAGATCAGGAATAACAGTTGAGCCAATATTTGAAGATGCTCCATCTTCAGAATCAGATAAGGAATAAGGGGAGAAACCATCTGCTGATACAAAAGAAATTGACCAACCCATTCTAGAATCAGCAGACCCACCATTCCCTGAAAGACTGAAAATTGCCAAGCCTATGGAATTACCATCTTCCAATCTCCTTGGAGAATTGTAAAATTTGCATGTTAATATTCCACTACTGCAAGCAATAAGGGATGTCCCTATTTATGCCAAGACTGTGCAGGATCTCTATATCAGAAAACCTGGACAAAAACCTAAAGATCCCCTCACAGTGCATGTAGTGAGGGATTTGTTTGGGCTAATGCTAGGCAAAAATCCACCTATTAAATATGGTGACCCAGGAAACCCGACTGTCACAGTTAAAATCGAACAAACATCTATTCAACATGTATTAGTTGATTTAGGGGCAGCAATTAACATCATGCCAATAGAAACTATGCAATTGCTGCAACTCGAAACAAAAATCCGACCTACTCCTACTGTTCTAGAATTAGCTGATCGCTCTACCATCAGACCAGAAGGAGTAATCAATGACTTAGTTATTTCAATAGACTCATGGGAGTGTCCTGCTGATTTTGTCATGTTGCAGCCCAAATCCAGTCTCATAGGCCATCCTCTAATTCTGGGACAACCATGTTTAGCCACAGCTGATGCCTTCATAGCTTGTCGATCTGGTTCTATGACTATCTCTGATGGTTATGACACAAAAAAACTTATGATGTATCCTCATGCTACACCCAGTATAGAACCTAAAAACTCTCTATGGATAAACACTGAGGCTGAAAGTGCTCTTCTTGTGCTAACTATAGGAAAGGCCCTGAGTTTCAAGGACAAGACAGAGGATGAGTTAATCAACTATTTTGTTTATGACCCCTCTGTTTTTACACAACACACGCACCACAAATTGATCAGAGTCTTTGACCCTATGGCCCAGGAAGAAATGAACTCAGAAATGTCCCCAGAAACTACTGACAATTAGAGTGATTCAGCTGTAACAATAGTCACTGTAACAACAAATGTTGTAACAACAGATGATGTAATAGTAACAGCTGAATTATTTCCTAAAATCAGTTCCAAGAGGGTCACTATGGAAATCAAACCTGGAAAAACCTTAAACATCAATCCCGATCTCTCCAGCATTGAAACTCACTGACTGATAAATTTACTGATTGAACATAAAGAAGCATTTTCATGGGATTAAATGAATATGAAAGGCATCCCCTATGAGCTATGCACCCACCATATATACATAAAAGAAGAATGCCAACCCATTTGCCAACCGCAAAGGAGGATGAACCTAAAACTTAAAGAAATTGTTAAAGAAGAACTTCAAAAAATACTCAATGCCAGATTCATCTATCCTATATCAGACAGTGAGTGGGTATCACCATTGGTTATTGTGGCTAAAAAGAATGGTAAGTGGAGAGTTTGTGTGGACTATCGAGCCCTGAATAAGGCAACGCAGAAGGATCATTTCCCTCTGCCATTTATTGATCAGGTTTTAGATAACTTAGCTGGAAAGAAATATTTTTCTTTCCTAGATGGATTCAGTGGCTATAACCAGATACAAATTGCCCCACATGACCAAGATAAGACCACCTTTACCAGCCCTTGGAGAAAATTTTCCTACGAGGTTCTCCCATTTGTCTTGTGTAATGCACCAACCACTTTCCAGAGAGCTATGATTGGCATTTTCTTTGATATGGTGAATGATTGTATGGAAATATTCATGGATGACTTTACTCCTTATGGGACTGATTTTGAAGACACTTTGTCTAATCTAGAGAAAGTCCTTAAAATATGTAAACAGTCTCATCTCTCTTTAAGTACAAAAAAGTACCATATGATGATGCGCGAAGGGGTAGTGCTGGGACACTTCATCCCTTATGCAGGGATTCAGGTAGATCCAACCAAAATCCAGGTAATTTTGGACATTCCAACTCCATCAACTCAGAAAGAGGTAAGAATTTTTTTAGGACATGCTCGGTATTACAGGAGATTCATAAAAAAATTCTCTAAACTTGCCTCTCCATTGTTTTTTCTATTAACAAAAGATGTTAACTTTCGATGGACTGACAATTATGAATTGTCTTTTGCAGACCTTAAACAGAGATTGTCTACATCTCCCATATTGAGAGGGCCCAATTGGGATCTTCCTTTTCACATTTCTTCATATGCCTCAGACACTATAATTGGCGCAGTACTAGGGCAACAGGAGGACAAATAACACTATGCTATCTACTATATCAGCAAGAACATGGCTCCTGCTGAGTTAAATTACACGGTTATTGAAAGAGAATTCCTGGCAGTAGTATATGCAATCAATAAGTTCAGGCATTCTGTAACTGGTTACCCAACTTTTATTCATACTGATCATACAGCCATAAAATATCTAATGAATAAACCTATTACTAATGCCCGAGTGACAAGATGGTTGTTACTACTGCAAGAATTTGACATCACTATAGTGGATAGACCAGGAAAAGAAAATGTGGTTGTTGATTTTCTCTCGAGA
>JASDQU010322865.1:2466-12656 GCA_032191745.1 Picea mariana | reverse complement strand
TGTGGAACATCTCATTGTTTATCTATTTCTATTGCAACTATATGTTTGTATCCCTTCTGTTTTACATGGGCAATTAATTTACTTGTTGAATATCTTGTCTAATTGCTTATTGTGGTGTGGATCAGGGAAGTTTTGAGTATCCCACTTGGGGAGGCAATACTTCCTTTGGTCCTTGAGTGTTTTCATGATTGGTTGCCAGTGAAGGCAGTCCAAATGGAGTAAGTGCCATTTGGGGCATGCTTGGCTTATGTGTGCAAATTGTTTATCTCTTGTACATCTTGTTACATTTGTATATCTTGTATCTGATTGGTATATCTTGTATCTAGCTTATGTATCTTTGTATCTGATTTATAAATCTTGTAAACATTGTAACACTTAGACATTCTTTGTATAGTTGTATCTTGTGGTTTGGGGTAGCTTCAACCTGTGTCAATTGTAAAACTGTTGTAATTGAACCACCCTCAAACCTTAGTCGACCCCATTGCCCAACATAGGCACTAGTCTTAGTTGACTTAGGGAAAGGGTTGATTGTCATATAGATTAGACTTGCACGTTGCATTGTTGCTTGTCATCTTAGGCTAGTTTTCCACTTTTGGCCTATAACGAATTAAAACTAACTCCTAGAACCTTTAACTCTAAAATTAACTTAGTAACTAGGGACTACCCCACTTGGCTTCCCTAGGAGTAAGCCTAGAAGGAAGAAGTTCCGGTCAAGGTGACAGTGTGGACTTGGAACTTAGACATTGTGTCTCCGAGGGCACACTAAGTGAGTTGGACTTAGCTCACGTCTGCAAGTGTGCATTAGGACGGCAACAGGCATCATCTTGGAAAGGACCAAGCTAGACCCTTCAGGCAGAAAGGGTACATTTGTGGGGTACAGTGAATCTTCGAACTTCGAAGGCATACCGGATCTACATCCCTGGTCAGAGACAAATCGAAGTTAGCAGAGATGTCACCTTTAAGAAAGAGATAGCCTTTCGAAGATCCAGAAAATCTCAAATGGAGATTGACAGTGAGAAGAAGGAAGAGACAATACCTTCTCCCCCTTCAACAGTTCAGAGGGAGACAGTTACTGATCCAATTGATCCCGTAGCTCCAGTTGATGTTCCCAGGGACATTGCAGTAGGCCAGAAGAGGCCTGCATGGGCTCAACAGACTCTGCAGGAGGCAGAGGGACATGCAGCTCCTCGTGGTACATTCTGAGAGAGAAAGAGACTACAGAGATTTTCGAGCTATGTTTCAGCTATGAGCCACATCATTGATATTAAACCTTCTCATCATGGAGAAGCAGCAGGTTTGGTAAGATGCCATGACCGAAGAGTATCAGTCCATCATGAAGAATGATGTGTGGGATATTGTTCCGAGACCGAAAGGAAAGTCTGTAGTGACTTCCAAGTGGATCTATAAGATCAAACATGCAGCTGATGGATGTGTCGAGAAGTACAAAGCAAGATTTGTGGCTAGAGGATTCTCTCAGGTGGAGGGAATAGATTATGAGACATTTGCCCCTGTTTCCCGATACACTTCCATTCGTACGATTATTGCCCTTGCCACATCCATGGGTTGGAGACTACATCAGATGGATGTGAAGACAACCTTTCTCAATGGAGAGATTGAGGAAGAAGTTTACATCGAGCAACCAGATGGATTCGTGATACATGAGAAGGAGTCTCATGTGTGCAGGTTGAAGAAAGCCTTGTATGGACTAAAGCAGGCACCTCGTGCTTGGTATGAGAAGATTGATGGATACTTGATGAGTTTGGGCTTCAGCAAGAGTGTTGTCGATCCCAACCTATACTACAACATTGTTGGTGAAGAATGACTGATTTTGGTCCTATATGTTGATGACTTATTCCTCACTAGTTCAAAAAGCCTTATTGTCGAGTGCAAGCATGCACTGGCTTCTAAATTCGAGATGAAGGACCTTGGTATGATGCACTACATCTTGGGACTAGAAGTGTGGCAGAGGACTGATGAGATTTTCCTGAGTCAAGGGAAATACACAGTGGAGATATTGAAGAAATTCGAGATGACAAACTGCAAGCCCATGCCTACGTCGATGGTGATGAATATGAAGAAACTGAACAAGACTTCTTCTGATTCAGGCAAGATTAATCCACATCTTAATAGACAGTTGATTGGATCATTGATGTATCTGGTTAACACCAGACCTGATATATGCTATGTAGTGAGTGTACTCAATTAGTTTATGAGTCAGCCGAGACAGACACACTGGATAGCAGTGAAGCATGTGTTGAGATATTTACGAGGCACAGTTGGTTATGGACTAAGATATCCCTTCGATGTAGACATGAGATTGCAGGAATATGCCGATGCAGATTGGGCAGGGAGTGCAGTGGACCAGAAGAGTACCTTTGGTTGTTATTTTACTTTGGGATCTAGCATGGTTTCCTGGTGCAGCAGGACACAGACTTTTGTGGCTTTGAGTACCGCAGAAGCCGAGTACATTGCATTATGTGTGGCAGTCCGCGAAGCAGTGTGGCTTCACAAGCTCCTTGCAAACTTATTTGGACATGCGATGAATTCCACCGTTATCCACTACGATAACCAGAGTTGTGTGAAGCTCGTAGAGAATCTTGTGTTTCACGACAAATCAAAACACATTGAGACTAAATACCATTACATCAGAGATATGGTGCAGAGGAAAGCAATACATGTGCAATACCTTTCTACACACGAGCAAGTTGCAGATGTCTTCACCAAACCGCTTGCCAAGACGAAGTTCGAGTACTTCCGTGAGAGTCTTGGCCTGGTGGAGAAAGCCTTCTTAGCTGAGAGGGGGTGTTGATGATTGCAGCTTCATGAGACATTCTCCAAATCGTTCTCATCTGGACTGAGTTGAGACAATCTATGAGAACGCCCATGTGATGGGTGTGTCATACTTCTCTGGACTGAGTTGAGATGATGTGTGTTGGTCTCTTTTCGTGCTCCTCTGGACTGAGTTGAGATGACTTGAAATGGTCTCATGTCTGACTCCTATGGACTTAGTTGAGTCAACTTGAGATGGCTCTCCAGTTCGTACTCCTATGGATTTAGTTGAGTTGATCTGTTTGAGAGTGATGTCCCTGTGGCTGAGCACAGGTGGGCGTGTCCCTAGTGGCAGAGCACTAGAGGATGTGTGAGATCCCTTGCTATATTGTCCAGGAGTAAAGATTATTGTGAAACCCTAATTTGTATTGTAAAGGGTACAAGTCGGCCCCACCATGTAAAGATAATTAATATTGTGTAAAAGATTAATTATATTATTAAGTTGTACAAGTCAGCCCTATTGTGCCAATAGACACATCAATTGATGAGTTAGGTCATGCATAAATAAGATAGATACATCCCCATTGTGGATCATATCTCATTCTCACATAACATAGTGTGGAGATCTTAAATTTGGTGCGCACTTCTCTTAGGCGCTAGCTTTCTTGGTCATAGAGCACCCTCCTGTGTGCGTTGGGTTTGTGGTGAAAGGATGATCTTCTCTTGACTCTATAGCAAAGGATTGTCGGGTTTTTCCCTTGTTTAAGAAGGGTTTTCCCCGGATAACTTCATGTGTTTTGTGCATGGTTATTCTTCTTGTGATCTTGGTTACTATAGCTATTGTATATTGTATTGTTGCATTGTTTATGGTTCAAGTTCATGCTAAATTGAAAGAAACTACATGTGCTTGAGCTAAGCATTAAAAATTCAACAGACAGAAGGGTGAGGTTAAGTTATCAATAAGCTCGAAGGATTTGGATGAGTTATATGAGGCCCAACCTAGTCCATTTACCATCTTTCATCATCGAAATCACTTCCGCACAGTTCATTCTTAGTTCCGTGGCATTCCGACAATTACCATAATTCGGGAGTATTATTGAGCATAATCTATTTAAATGCACTAAAGGTGTGATATGGATCATATTATTTGAGGGGACACCTTAGTGTAATAGCTCGTTGGAACCGAGATGAAAAGCGTTAGAGGTTGGAATGATGAGAAAGGGACTTCCAGCATCTGGAAATGTGTTAAAAGCAAATTAATCACATTCTAGCATAACAAGGGGGTTAAAAAGTTTATAAAGTAACTTTAAGATTAATAGTTACTTAAATATTAGTAAAAGTGACTTGTAATCTTTAAGTGAAAATTAAAAGGGGAATGAGGGACATGTGGATTAAGTCAAAGAGGAAAGATCTAGAAGGGGCATCGAAGAAATATAAAAGGAGGGGTAGCGCTTCACTTTCCTCAGTATGTTTTGGATTGATCTCTTGTTGAAGTCCTCTTGTGAACCAAGGTTTTCGTTGGGTTTTGGCATAAACCCTTCCAATGGAGTTTGGTTTCAATGGTGTTGTTGTAACAAATATTGAAATTTTGGCTTTCGGTAACTTAGGAGAGAAAAAAATTTATAGTGTTTAACTACCGACAGTGTAGATGTGAGAAAACGGCCATTTGTCTATCACGCGCATCACTGAATGTTCTCTACCTGTCATCTTCAGTCAAATAACGCCGAAATCAGCTCCAAATGCCACAACAGTATAACAGTCACAAGCCAACTCACGAAAAATCCAAAGACAGGGTTCACGTGAGAATCAAAGAAATGCACCATATGTTCGAGCATTGAGTCACAAGGAGAATGAATGGAAGCATTGGCAGTGGAACGACCGCATACACCAAGCATTAAGCCACATGGAGAAAAAGCTCACAAGTCCGGGTTTTGGCCGTCGGGGATTTGGCCAACGTAGATATTTTAATAACTACAGCCCCGATCCCCGAATTCACTAAAGTATTAAAGGATAAGCCGGATTAATTAAAGATTAAGAAAGATTAACGTTAATAAATCTCATCGTAATTTCGCGATTCGAGATTTCTCGCGTCAAGCATTATCGAAGTCCCAACACTTAAATCTACGAAAGGTTAAAGATTAATTGCTAATCGTGATTAATTAAGAGATTAAGACAAATGATTATTGTCTAATTAATCCCATCATGATTCGAGATTCCTTGCATGTCATAACTATTGAAGACATGATACCCAAAACCCCGAAACCCGAAAACCCAAAATCGGGACTCCAGTCATATGCAAAACTGCTTTAGAAAAACGCAATTTTCTCAGTCGTGGAGAGGTCGTTTTTCGCGTTCGAATAGTCGATCGACATCTACAAATCCTAATCTTTCCAGTGGTGTCTTCATAATTTCATTTGGAGCTTGGGAAGGCAGTAAACAGTCCCCCGAAAGATGAGGTTCGTTTTCAGAAATGTGGTGTTTTTTACTGTGCTGAGTCATCATTTTCAAATGATGATGATTCTGAGCAACTAGAGTATCGTTTTGAGAAACGGTTGGAGGATTTTGTGCCTAACACATCAGAGATCATTAGCCTCTCTCAGTTTTCCTACAGGTGTGACAGATTGGGAGAATCGAATCCATCTCCAAGACCTAATTTTTGGATTTCATATTTTCCTGTTTTGACACATGTTTGTTAAATGCAGATTTGGGGAAAATGAAAACGGGTCTCAGGGAACTGAGAGAGGTTTTTGCTCAGAATAAACATATGCACAAAAGACTCTTTCAGTGTATACATAGTTGTCGCGATTCGAGAGATACTGAGCCATAACCGCAGCCCCAGTTCTCAACAGTTTAACCCATTTTCTATGGCAGAAAGTTTCAAGAATTGGTTGTAATTGTTGTTATCTTTTAGATTAGAGAGGATTTCGACCTCAATAGATATACGAGGCATATTTGTAGAAAGAGAAGGGGGGAGTAGTACTCCTGGGACTGTAATCTTTTGCTTTCATGTTTAATATAAGAGTACAGAGTCATTTTCGATCTACAGCAAAGATTGTTGTGATGTTGGTTACAAGGTTTGTCTATTGTTCAGTTTTCATACTATTCCATTCACTTTTTCTTCCTGATTTGTAACATGTGTTTGCAATGGAATTCATCTGTTTGTTAGATGCTCTATTGCAGGACAGGTTATAGGTTATTTCTTGCAGAGATCTGAAGGTTCAGAATTCATCATTTGCTAGATGCTCTGTCCCAACTATCTCTTTCCACTGATTTATGCTTGGAATTCACTCATTGCTAAGTGCTCCTTGCATTTTGATATGTTTTCTCTTTATTCTGCTGCCATACTTTTTATAAATCCTTCCCTCTAAAATCAGCTTCTATCTCGCCTCTGCTCCATGGATTTCCATTGCCGAAACATTGTTATTACTTGCTTGATCATTTGACTCCATGCCCAATGGACTACTTTCCGTTCCAACCCATCAACCCTAAAAACCTCAAAACTTTCCGTTACCCACAGATCTGCCCACTGTTAAACTTATTGAATATCCTATCGTGACATATATTCGAGAGATCCCTCTCGGGTTGGGAGGGGCAGCTTCTAATCAAAAGTGGTTCGTGGTTATCTCAGAATTTACTTGCACGCAACCCAAATCAAGTTCTGAATGATAACTTATTTTTTTCATTTAAAATGTGCTAAGGCTTGGCTCTGTTACAGCCTAGAACCAACTCTTGCGACAACAGGTGCAATATCCACCCTAGCTAGACAAGGAGGAAGATCCATCTGGGATCTTCACTTGAGCTTCTTCTTGTGGTTTGGCATTATCTTGGAGAGGGTTTGGAGGTTAGAGGAGGAAGTTTCATCTATTGAGAAGGTTGTGGCATTATTCCAAGTTTTGGCTTGAGTATTGTGTGTTTTCATTGATGTATTGCAGTTTCCATAGCAGCCATTAGAGATTTTTCATCGTTGTGTTCAGATCTTCACTCATAATAAAATGCCCATGTTGTCTCTTCAATTTTATGTGTACTTGGAATGCATGCAATGTGTTCGACGAAATTCTATAAGTAGAGTGTATGCAAAATGTTTGTAGAAAGTTGTCAATCAGCTTATGGCATAAAAACATATCTAATACTAATTGTTTGAAAAACACACACAACCAGAAACTGCATAACTACACAGAAGTTCATAGTATTCCAGCAGAGCACACTTGGGGATATTACAGAGAAATTGTCTAAGGTAAGACATTATTGAGCCATCATTTCCTATAAATAGGCATAATATTCTAATTTAAGCATATAGATTTTCAAATTCTCTATCTTTGCTCGGAAGAGTCATCCTGCTCTTTTTACTTTTTTTCCTTGTATTCTCAAAATGCCAACTCAAGAGGAAATTATGCACCATATTGTGAACCTTTGCAGCTCATTCACAGCCAATGGCAAAGTTTTACCTTTATTACTACRTACCTCCTGAAGGTCACATTATCTTTGTATGAACAAAACCTTGTCTTTAGAAAATATAAATTAACGTGACTATTTAGTCACTTCAATTAGAACGTTTTTCATGAGCTTTCACATCAAGTCTAKCTACACAAGAATAAATCAAGTTATAATTATTATTCTCTCRTTTTTGCACAAGTTATATGCATTCATGTTTAGAGTTGCATAAGTCATATTAAGCACATACCTTGAAGGAAACTAAAAATGTATCTTAGCAAAACACAATGCTTAAATTGTTATACTGACATTATTAATAGTGTAATACATATTTCATGGGGAAAATGCTATTCTAATAAGAGACAAATATCATGAATCGGAACTAGAACATCTCAATCTAGTGAGAAAACGAATATCACAAAAAATACGAAAAATACTACAAGAGATCCATGATCGAGATTGTCATAATAGTGGGAAGACAAATGCTTATTCAAACTTATTACATTATATTAAAGGTAAATAAGTGCATTTAAAATTCAAAAGCAATAGTGTACTTCAATCTATTATTCCATTGAGGTATGAAAAACAAAAGCAAGCAAACTAACCTAGTAGATTTGTCGAATTTAAGATCTATAATGTCTTCTTCCTTTGCATACAGATTAAAGAAGTCCACCAGTGAAGATTTCTCTTTTGCAACTTTTTTATATACTCTACATGACAATGGGAATTGCCCTTGGAAAGAAGATATTGAAGTCGCCACTCTCAAAAGTTTATCAATGAGCAATTTGGAATGACTTCCTAACAATTCACATAGAACAAATAGATATCAATAAATTAAACTACTTTATTGCACAAGGCAGTGAACCAAATCTTATGCAGATAATACACTCCACGATATTTGGAAGAAAAATTGCCATGATTTTGAATCCAATGCAAAAATTTTGACATATAAGCATGACTTCCAGAAATTAGAAAAAATCAAACGTACTTTCTAATTGAGCAATTGACTTATATAGAAATGGAAACATGGTCATAATTAGCTAATCGTCACAGATCGTTAAATTGTCTATCAATGCAATTATTTTCAAAACAAATGTCACTAACAAGTATATATGTTATAACTCCTACTTTTTTTTTTCAATGGTGCATGTCAAGGAAGCCCTGGCACATGTGGTGCTAGGGGACTAATCTACCCTCTCATTCTCATAAGATATAATTCAGAGAATGGTTAGGTAAGGGCACTAATAACATGGCCGAATGGAATGCCCCGGCAATCTTATTAAGAATGGCTGCAGAAAAGGGTATCTCAGATCCAGGTGCTGGGAGATTCAAAAGTAATAGATTGGGTAACAGGTACTTTGGGCACACAGAATCTGATCCTGAAACCTTTTTAAGACCAGGTAAAGAGGTTGGAGCCATCCTTCTCTGTTATTTCTTTTGCACACATCTACAGGGAGCTCAACATGGAAGCAGATGGCCTGTCCAAAATAGCTCTGGAGTTATCTGAAGGATCATGGGAGATCTCAGAAGAAATGGATAGTGTCTCACTCCCAGCAACACTGAGATCCTTGCATTTTTTTTATTTTGAAAATGTTAATGCATGTCAGACATTGTTATGGCTGTTTTGAGATTTCTTGCATGGCAATATGCCTGTTTCTGGGAGATCTAGAATAGGTCTCAACCCTTTTTGGATACCATTTTTGATGTAAAACCAGGACCTGGAGTCCATGTTTTGTTTGTTTAGCTTCTAGATGATACAGACTATTTTGTTTTTTCTATCACTCTCAATGATGTATCAGGGTAGATTAACAGAGTGCAGAATGCACATATGAAATGTAATTTTTTCTGCTTGAAATAGAAATTACAACTTCTTCCTAGGAACAAAAAAATGTTATAACTCCTCCTTAAATTTAATAAGTCAAACTTGTAATGTGGATTCCTTAATCATAAATTAAGAATTGAATCTTGATTTCATAACCCCTATACCTAAAACAATTACTCACTATGATATATGTTACCTTAGAGTGTTTTGTGTCTTTAAGTGACCTGTTCAAGTTTCTGACAGAACCTTTATGACATAATTACTTTACTACTTTGAATGGGTCAGAAGTCAAGTGATGAGTTCATCATTAGGAAACCCTAATTAAATGGATGTGTGTTTGTGTCCCTGTTAACCCCTGGATTTTCACCCTTGGGAATCCTGAGGGTTAAGAGCTAGCATACACTATTTGGCTGGCATTCAGAGATTTACCCAAGTTGAGCACTTGTGTGAGCCAAGGGTTGGTTCCCATCAGAGACAGGTCCTATCAACTTGCCTTCTGGGTCTGTCTTTGACCACAGAGAGGCTCTAAGTTTTACTGTCTTCTGAAGTATAGGTTGTTGTTTTATAACAGCCAACAGTCCAAAACTTTCAAGCTGATTTGTTATGGTTATGTTGTCAATTTGGGTGCTCTAGCATGTCGTTTTTGTCACAGAAAATTAGTACATGCAACTCAGAAAAACATAACACACCTAATACATCGTTTACTGTTGAATATGAACAGATCTAAGAAACTAAATCATGCATTTGTAGACCTAGGTATTTTTGGTCAACATAACCCTGGATAAAACCCCCCCCGGGGAAAACCAGTTTGAGATATGTGTATATATGAGGAAAGCAGAAGAAGGGTTACAGTAAACACAATATATGAAAGAACCTGATACAATAGCAACTCCAGCTGAGTTGAAATACAAGCTCTACATCAACAAATGCGCCCCAGAATGGTGCGCCCCTCATGCAAACTGCCAGAACCACTGAATATGCTCCAACTACCAACTATGAGCTCAGATCTGAAAACCCCTCCACAGGAATGAAGCTCCAGTAGATGGCCTCCCTCTGCAACTGAGCTCACTGTAATCTGATGGCTAGATATCCTACCAGGAATGAACCAGCCTCCACAACTAATGCGCCCCTCTCTGAAGTAGAATAGCTCCAGTAAATAAACAAGGCA